>JAOXJP010140918.1:0-13352 GCA_025762735.1 Platanus orientalis | reverse complement strand
GGAGTTTAGGGGTAGCGCCAATAGGCGATAAAATGAGGGAAAGTCGATTGAGATGGTTTGGGCATGTGCAACGAAGATCAATGACTGCACCAGTGAGGCGAAGTGAGACAATACAAGTTGAAGGTGCTAAAAGAACTAAATAAAGGCCAAAATTGACCTGGGTGGAGGTAATAAAGAGGGACATGGTAGCTTGTAATTTAACGGTAGATAAGGCCCTAAATAGAGCGGAGTGGTGGAACAAGATTCGTGTAGCCGACCCCAAATAGTTGGGATAAGGCTGTTTGTTATTGTTGTTGTTGTTGTTGTACACTAACACTTAGATGATTTTATTCTTTGTTTTCTAAGAGAAGAAGATTGTTCTAATCAGTTTTCAATTTTTTAAAAAAAGATCCCATGTTTTTTAAAGGAGTTTCAAAGGATTTCTAGTAAACTTATTTTTAAAGAATGTTTCAAAGAACTTTGTGATACTAATCCATAGAGTCATGCACTTAGGTGGGTCATATTCTTGATTTTTGTTTTGTTTCAAAGGTATGCATTGTTTGAAACTTATTAAAGATTGTTAGTTTTGTTCTACTTTGATATTCGCTAGTATCTGTATCTGTTTTGATAAAAATATATATTTTGCTATGACATGAGAACCCTTTGCCATCAAAAAGGCATTTTTGATAGAGCCCCTCATCAACTTTAAATAGATTTGATTAGGTACCCTCTTCATCGGGTTACATTAATTGACAATGTTTGTTGATGTTTGCCATTAGGTGTGAGATAGTGGTATCCTACCATTGGATTGTAGATAAGTTCGTTCTATTATGTTATGTTACCTGTTATCTAATAGTACTTTATGTGTGTTAGATTTTCAGTATATGATTTAGTTGTCTATTATTTATCTTGCATTACATGTGGGAAGATTTAGATATTTGTTTAAGTAGGTCTCATCATATATGTATATTTGTTTCGCTATTTATTTAGTTTAGTTCAATATTTTAGATTATGTTTCTGTTCAGTTATGCATCTTGAGTTTAGTTATGTTCTGTTATTTATTCTATCTTAGATTAAAAACATTATTTTCGTATGTAAAGTAATTATTTTGAAAGCATATTTAGCTATGTTTGGATTATGAAAATATCCATGCTCATTGATCCAATGATTTCAACATGTTAAGTAATGTTCTTATTGTCAGCCACTCTTGTATAATTGACACTGTTGTTATTAGATGATGAGGATGACAGGGTTGAGGAGTAGCTTAGATTCCACACACACACACATAGGGAAAGAGAGCAATGATGGAGATTTGATTTATTTTATTTTCAGACATTATGTTATTTTATTTTAGTTATTTTGGTTTTATTTAAAGAGATGTCATAGGTTAGTTTAAAGTTTTAGTTTTATGGAGATGGTTTATTATTATTTAGATCATGTCATACTAGATTTTATTTATAGATTATGGTTTGTGGATTTTTTAATTTAAAAGAATGAACTGCTTATGATTTGATTATGTAATTCTATTACATGTGTATGAAAGGTAAGATGTGAAAAAATTTTAAGCAATTTTAATGACATTGATATGAATGGATTAATTTCATGTGCCAAAATTCATAGCCGCATGGTATAGGTTTTGGAGTGTGTCACCAATGGTAGGACCACTTGGCACATTGTATTATATCCCCAATGGTAGGATCATTTGTCATTGACTACTCCTAATGATATTGTTAATATATGTATGTCAATCCCATAGACAAACCAAGTAGTGGTCTGTCTTGTAAGTGTCCTATGTTCTCACAAGTTCAAGACATGGGGACAAGGTGGACCAAAGACGCGAAGAAGAGGCCGAAAACTACCTCAGATTTGCTCACACCAACCAAGGTAATGAACATGTATTGCATAACATTTTAAGACTTAAAAATGAACATAATGTGGTGGTAAATCCTTCTCAAAACCTAAGAGAAAATGGCTTAACGACTAAGCCCCAAGAGTGCCAAAGGATGGCCTCTACAATCTTATGTCGTGATCGATAAGAGATCTCGTGATCGATCATGGATCTTATGATCAATCATGACCCAGATTTGGATCACGACTAAGACACCCGAGGGCCATGCCCCATCTTCTGTGATTGATCATGAGTTAGATCATAGAACCCCATGCAAAATCATAGATCTTGTGATCGATCATAAGATGCCCAGACTTATGAGTATGATTCATGATCGATTAGGAGATCCATAATCGATCATGAGTAGTGATCAATCAGAGATCTCATGATTGGTCATGGAGGAAATTCAATCAAATGTAAAGTTTTATTTCCCTAATGCGAGATTTTTGAAATTTGAAAGCCTTGCTCATTTTTAAAGATTCAAATCTAATGGTTGTGGGGGCTCCATCTCCTTATAAAAAGGAAGTTGTCTTTTTAGGGAAACACATCAAGCAAGCTAGAGAGTGTTAGAAAGTTTACTAAATTGAGAGTTTCCTCCCTCAAGAAAACTTCCCTTCTCTCATTGTTTTTGAGCTTGAATAACTAATACTTCCTTTAAGAATCACTCTCTCTCTCTCCTCTTCAAATACAAGCCATTTCTATTGAGGAGAACTTGTGATGAGCTCATCTTAAAAGGGAACTCACACTTGGCTAAGTTGAAGAAGCACTAGAGCCAAGAGTTTGAGGTTTGTGGGTAGCTAAGGAAAACTAGCTCAACAAGGAGCACCTCACTTTGTGCAACTAGCAACATCAACCAACTTGTAGTAATGTTTGGTTTCCTTAGTATTCATTTTCATTATATACTTGCTTTGCTTCTACTGGAAACACTTGAAACTTGACTACATCCACTAGAGACACAGGAAGTAGTACAAACTCACTAGAGACACCGAGTGTTATCGTGTAACTTGCTTTTTATAAAGTAGTTGGATTTTGTATGTTTTGATCTAGATTGTAATAGTACCTAAATGGAATATACCTACGCTCAATGGTGAGTTTTAGAAGAGTGGACATAGACCATCGTGCCGAACCATTATAAATCTCTTGTTGTGGATTGAGTGTGTAATTGCTTGTTTCTTTACTTTTCCACACATTGCTACTCTTACCTCTACTTGTTTGATAACATTATGGAGTGGACACATTGTAGCACACACACACTTGGGCTAATTTTAAAAAGATTAAAATCTTTCTAAAATCAATCCCAACAAATCCAAATAGAAGGGTAGAATAAAGTTTGATATCCTATTCACCCCCTCTAGGATAACTTTATAGGAATTATAATTGGTGTCAGAAGTAAGTTACTCACATTGGGTTTAACAACTTGAGTTAGATCCTAGCAAAAATCTTAGATGGCTAGAGAGGATAGTGGTATATCCATAAGTACACCTCCATTCTTTAATGGAAGTGACTATGGGTATTGAAAATCTCGGATGGAGATCTTCCTAAATGCTTATAACCCAAGGGTTTGGAATGTCATAATCAATGGCTATACACAGCCTGACAAACCACAAAGTGAGTGGAATCCTACCAAGGCAGATGCTCACAAGTTTAACTTTAGGGCATTGAATGTCATAGAAAGTGGTTTAGTTTTAGATGAGTTTAGGAGGATAACTCATCTAAAAATGGTAAAGAAAGTATGAATGCTTCTCTTGCTTACCCATGAAGGTACAAGTGCCATAATAATGTCAAAGCTTCAAATGTACATAGTCCAACTTGAAGTTCTTAGGATGGAAGACACTAACGAACTCTCATAGTTTAATGTCAAGCTATCAAATTTGGTAAATGTGATGAGAAGCCTAGAAGAGAACATTTCTGAATCCAAAGTTGTTAGAAAACTACTTAGGTCTCTCCCAAAGAGGGGTAGGCCTAAAGTGACTACTATAGATGAGAGCAAAGATCTTCAAATGATGAAGTTTGAAGAATTGATTGGTTCACTTCAGACCTTTGAATAAGCCATCAAAGAGCCCTCTAAGAAGAAGGGCATAGCTCTTAAAGTGTAAGAACCCTCTAAACCAAAGGAAGACTCAGATGATGACTTGGCCCTTATCGCTAAGAAGTTCAAAAAGTTCTTTTAAAGAAATACCAAAGATTACTCTAAGAACAAACAGTTGAGGAAGTCCTACCCAGACTACAAGAAGAAGGACTTCTCTAAGGAACCTCCCATTTGATATGATTGTAAAGGGAGAGGACACATTGCTGAGGATTATGACAATAAAAAAAAAAAGTTCAAGCCTAAAGGCAAAACCATGGCTACAACTTGGGAAGATGACTCCGAGACTTCAGAGTAAGAATCTCAAAGTAGTGAAGAGGAATCCTCACAAAATATTAAAGTCTTCATGACTTACGGGACTCTTATGGGGTCACTTATAGATACTAGTGACTCTAGTAGTGAGGATGAGGGAGATGATGAAGGGGTGGAGACCTATGATGCCCAAGAGACATTCAATGACTTTTTAAGCAAAGTGTTGAGTTATGGGAGAATAAACAAACAACTCAAAAGGAAAATCATAGAGTTGACTAAAAAGTCAAAGTTACTCGAAGACACTATCTCCACTCTTCTACAAGAGTCTTTTATAGAAAGTAACAAGGGGAAGGAACTTTCCAAAGAAAATTACTTTCTTCTATATGCCAAGGAGGAATTGAGTCTAAAGATAGTTAAACTAGAAAAAAAAGCTTAGTGAAGCTAAACTATTTCTAGGCTTAGAAAAGGATAATAGGAAGCATGAAAAGATAAGATTTCTTAAGGACAACCAAAGGCTGTCCGACAAAATTCTTGAGTTTGAGGAGAAGGATGAGTCTTATAATGATAACTTAAGAGAAGAATAAGTCTCTTAACTTGACTTGTGCTCAACTCACAAGAAAATCCCTTGATTACCTTTAACAAATCAAGGAACTTAAAGAAGATAAGAGGAAAAACATATCAATGCTTACCCAAGGGAATGTGAAGTTTGAGAAAATGCTTACAATGGATAAGGAGTATGGGGACATGATCATACTTATTTATAACTCCGAAATTGATGCCTCCTTCTCCACATAAATGCCCCAAAATAGCTTTGTTAAAGCCAATAAGACTACCCAACCATCTCTACAAGCTCCCAAAAAGGGAAATGAGAATGTGGAGCCTCAAAGACCATATAAAGGATCAAAGAAGGTTGAGAAGATATCAACTACATCACTCAAGGAAAAAGCTCCCATGAGTTAAGGTGGAACTTGGGAAAGATACATGAAACCCCATTCTCGATCTTATACCCAAGTGATTGTAGGTAGACCTTAACCAAATCAAGCATCTTCTTCTAGAGGATACCCAAGGGAGCGCAAACCTTATTCTTATGCTAAGGAGGCATGGAATAAGCTTTAAGCCAACAAGGCCCTTGCCTCAAAAGGGTATCAAGTTGAATCATCAAATTTTAGGATGGCTAAAGGACAAATTAGATAACGTAGAAGACCACAGCAAATTCGAAAAAATGAACCAACTAGAAGGAACACCACACAATCCTACAACCCAAGAAGGCCCCTATTCTACTATTTCTATAGTGGTCTAGAAGGGTATATCAAAGTGGATTGTAGGAAGAGGGAAAATAACATTAAGACTCAAAGGATGTAAACTTCAAGGAAGAAGCATGAGACAAATAATGTCAAGAAAAGGAACTAGTTTTAAAGAGTTTAAAATAAAAATCTTCAAAGGAAGAAAGAGTTAGACCAACACCAAAATGCCAAAAGGCATGCTCCCAAAGCCCCCATTATAAAATGGATATGGGTAAGAAATGAGGAAACCAAGTGCTTGGTCATTCATCTACTCTTCAAGCCAAAAGCACATCAAGATGGTATCTTGATAGTAGGTGTTCAAGACACATCTTGTGGAGACCCAAGGTGGGTATGTTACCTTTGGTGATGGTAACACTGCCATGATCTTAGGGGTTGGGACTATAGTTTCCCCCAGTATTTCATAACTCACCGAAGCCATATATGTGCAAGGACTAAAGCATAATTTGGTGAGTATTAGTCAAATTTGTGATAAGGGATTTCTTGTACAATTTTGTAAAGATGGGTGTGCCAATAAGGAACCTCACAATGGAAAAATAATTGCTGAAGGTGTAAGGACCAGTGACAATTTTTATGTCATAGATCCTCACCCTCAAGTAATGGACACATGTCTCATATCCCAACAAGATGAGACCAATATTTGGTATAAATAGTTAGAACATCTCAACTTTAGGGACCTTGCCAAACTTAGCAAGAAGGGGATAGTCAAGGACTTTCCCAAGCTAAGTAAGATTGACAACCCATTGTGTAAAGATTGTCAAATGGGTAAACAAATTAGTCTCTCACAAAAAGACTACTATAATAGGGACCTCTATACCCCTAGAGCTTCTCCACATGGACCTAGTCAGTCCTACTCGAACAGAGAGCATAGGTGGAAGAAAGTACTTCATGGTAGTGGTTGACGATTTCTCTAGGTTTATATGGGTAACATTCCTAAGAGAGAAATCTGAAGGTTTCAATGAATTCTTGAACATTTGTAAGAGAATTCAAGTTGAAAAGGAGTAAACCATTAAACGCATTCGTAGTGATCATGGAAGGGAATTTGAGAATCATAATTTTCAAATTAGTGTAAAAAGTTGGGAGTGAAACATGAGTTTTTAGCCCTCAAAACTCCTCAACAAAATGGAGAGTGGCTGAAAGAAAGAATATGACTCTTCTTAACATGGCTACATCAATGCTCACAAATAAGAACATAGCCAAAAGATTTTGGACTGAGGCAATTAGCACTGCATGCTTGTCTCAAACCGGGTCTATCTTAGATCAGGAACATCTAAAACCACCTATGAATGGAGTGAGAAAAATCCAATTATTAAATACTTTAAAGTATTTGGTAGCACTTGTTATGTCCTTTGGGATAGAGAACGTCTTAGCAAGTTTGATGAAAAGAGCGAAGAAACCATATTCTTAGGATACTCCACTACTAGTAGAGTCTACCGTGTCTATAAACTGAGGACTTACATTGTGGAAGAGTCAATTAATGTACCGGTAGATGATCATGAGACAACTTAAGTTCAAGGAAACTTGTCTGTTGTGTTGTCTGATCATGAGAATGAGATCTCATCCCATTTGGAAATTGAGAGATCCTAAAAGGATCAAGAAGAGCACTCTTGTCAAACTAGTTCCGAGGATGATGTTGAAGAAATTCAATGTCAACTCAAGAACAAGAGGCTCACCAAGGGTTTGTCACGAGATGATATTATTGGTGATTCCAACATTGGAGTAAAGATTAGAAGACAAATTGGAAACATCATTAGTCATTTTTGCTTCACATCCAAATTAGAGCCAAAACGCGTAAAAAAGGCTCTTAATGACCTAGATTGGATCGTGGTCATGCAAGAGAAACTAAATCAATTCTAAAGGAATGATGTATGATTCCTTACGAAAAGGCCAATTGACAAGAATATCATTGGTACCAAGTGAATCTTAAAAAACAAACATGATGAACATGGTACGATGACAAGAAATAAGGCTAAACTTGTTGTAAAGGGGTATGCCTAAATAAAGGGCATTCACTTTGAGGAGACATTTTCCCCTGTTGCACATTTGGAGTCCATTAGAATTCCTTTGTCCATTGCATGCTACCTAAAATTCATGTTGTATTAAATGGATGTAAAGAGTGCATTCTTAAATGGGATTCTCTAAGAAAAAGTATACGTAGAGCAACTAGAGGGATTTGAAGACCCTCACTTGCATAAACAAGCTCCATGAGCTTGGTATAAGAGACTCACTAGATTTCTTCTTGGTCACCATATTGATCGTGGAAGTGTTGATAAAACACTTTTCATAAAAAAATGCTCATATACTCATTGCTTAAATATATGTAGATGATATCCTTTTTGGGTCCACCAATAAAGAGACGTCTCATGGTTTTACCCAAGCAATGAAATCAAAATTCGAGATGAGTATGGAAGGAGAACTAAAGTTCTTCTTAGGTCTTCAAATGAAGAAAACCAATGATGACATCTTGTTTAACTAAATTAAGTTTGTAAAAGACTGTGTTACCAAGTTTGAATTGCAAGAATTAAAACCAGTCCATTAGCACAAGTGACAAGATCACTAAAGACATTGATGAAGCCGAGGTTGACTCCACCTATTACAGGAGCGTCATGAGGAGTTTCCTCTACTTGATTGCGAGTAGACCGGATATTTCCTTTAATGTAGGTGCATTTGCTAGATATCAAGTTTCTCCCAAAGAGTCACATCTTAAAGCAACTAAGAGGATTATCCATTATGTTTATGGGATTACAGAATTTGGGTTATGGTACCCATTTGACACCCCATCTAAGATCGCAGGATACTCAAATGCTGACGTGTCACAAACCGAAACCCATACCCTAAAGGATATAAATTTTGGAGACACAACACGTTCATTCAATCAACCTTGAGGTTATCTCATTCATTGCATATGAATTTTTTTAATCCTAACATTCATCATATACTTTGCCTTAAGTTTTTCTTTTCACTTTTCAGGTCCTTAGTTAAATAGGAGCATTCCCATAGGTCATTACCTTTTATTTTTCATTCATTTGCATCAGAAACACATAGATTGAAGTTATCTAAGTAATTGATTTATATTATTAATGAGAAGAACCACTCGATTCACCAATTTAATCTCTGGTGTGAAGAGCCACATGATAACCATTTATAATCCCCAGTAAATGGGCCATTCATACCATAAGCTAGGTGTGTTGAGCATCATCAATGTTTCCCCTTCGATGTTGAAGGGTGGCTTGAACCATACACTTGCATTACTTAAACTCTTTATCAATTTTAATCAACACAATAAATTCTTTACACTTCATTCTATAACAATGTAGTCTCCAACATATAAAGTACACTACTAATTCAAAACCAATGGAGTTTGCTTGACCATCTAAGTACTTTCTAGAAACATTTTACAAAAATTCTATAATAGTCCATACAATACATTAGCAATGATCTCTATAACAATTCTTATATCAATACAATGGATTTTCAATATATGTAACCATATAACAATGTAACTTTATTAGTACTTTCAATACTAATAGGCTTTTCTTGAAATCTATCTTATACAATACAAATTTTCATATGCTTTGATCTATATGATACTCTATACTTCATGGGATTTCAAAATCATAGTTATACTTATGGAAAACAATTACTTTTCTTTATAAAAATTAAGTCTTTACAATCTTAAAAAGTTCTTCAATGATTATTAACATACTCACTTGAAACTCATTCAAAACTAATGTAAAACTTGTAAACACTCTTAAGAATGAGATCAATATCTTTAGATAGTTAAGAACCTAAGTAAAAACGAAAGATTACACAATTTCTTACCTCTTTGTTAAATCATGGATTTGTTCTTAAAAAATTTCTAAAAATCCTTCAAACCCTAGCCTTTTCCTTGTTTTTCCTTCTATCCCTCTTCCTCTCCCTCGTTTTGGTATAAAATGATGGTATTAGGGTTCCCTTATTGTATTTATAGGGTTTTGGGTTGAATTGGGGAATCAAAAATCAAGTTTTCCCAAAAAAATTATAATCTAGGTCATTTTGGATCAATCTTGGATTGATCCAACACACTTTTGTGCAGTTTTCTAAGACTAGAGAGGTCCTAGTTCGATCTTGAATCAATCCAAATGGATAGGTTTTTCTCAGCTTTTACCCTTTTGCACTAAAATGCCTATAAGTCTTTCTAGAAAACTAAGAATTGATTTTTGTTTATTGTGTTATAAACTAGACTTAAGTACATTTCCAATAAGGTATATATCAGCCTCTAATTCACTCAGGATTTGTGTTAGTAATGCCAAGAAGTTACCCCAAATCTGTGGGCCTATTAGCATTGACTCTGTGGAAGAATTGTCATTACTTCTCCTAGGAGACTTGTAATTGCACACCATTTAATGGGTTGGAAAGTAGACTCCTAAATATTTTCATAGATATATTATTTGTACTCTAACTCACTCAGGATTGATGTTGGTGGTCTCGTGAAGTTATCTTAAATATGCAATCAGGATAACTCTTAAACATGACAAGTCTAAGACCTAACTTGAGTCTTACACTTCTAACTAGGTTCAATGGGGTCTTAAACCACTCTAAAGTCTATATAAATATGTGAAGTGAAACTTTACCCTTAAGTTTGTTAAATTATATTTAAACCCTTTTAGTGTAATGCGGGGTATTACATTTTCCCCTCATAAAAATTCAGTCCATGAATTTGTGCATACCTAGGTTTTGGAAAAGATGTGGATATTTCGCCTTCATGTCATCCTCACTTTCCCAAGTAGCTATAAATGTAATATATTATAAATTCCATGAACTGTAAAATACATGTATTAGATAGACTAGGACATGAGTGGTGTCATGTTAGAGTTTAGGAGGTTCTTGGTCTCAAAACATTATGAAGATCATCATCAAGCATCAAGAAGACCACAAGGAAAGCAAACCAGGAGCATACAAGTCATCCCGAAGGATTCACCACTCACTCTGAGCTCACACAAGATAAATAAGGTAAAGTGACGTAGTCAAGGTGAATCAAGGGTCCAAAGAGGAGTTCTAAAGGTCTACGGGCTTTCCTAGACCATGGAGGGATGATCCGAAGGTCTTTGTACATTTTCCAAGGTTTTCGAAGGCTTTACATGGCACTTGAATTGATCCAAGATTTAACCAGGATCGATTCAAACCTCCCAGTTTGATCCAAATTATTTGGATCGAACCAACAACTCTCAGGTTGTAGGTTCTTTGGTTCTGAGTGTTTTTGCATTTGGATCAATCTAGGATAAATCCAAAGTAGCGAAAATACTATACAATGATCAAAACTTTAAAAAATCATTTTAAATCAATGGCATATATTGTTTAACCGTTGGGGGATGTTCTAATCCTATAGATAGAAGTAATTTTCATCTATTATAAAAACGATTGAACCATAAATGAGCAAGGTAATGGTTCTTGATAAATCTCCATGCTTTGTAATCTCTATTGCTCATTTTGGTAAATCTTGAGAGATTTAGTTCTCGAAATATTTATCAAATCTCTCTCTATGCTTAGATAGGTAAATCCATATCAAGATTATTCCATTGCCACCTCTCTAGTTTTGTTTAGGCACATCTCTTGGAGGTAGGCTACAAAGGATTGTTCAAAAGGAAACCCAAGTGAAGAAAGTGTGGGAGTGTATGTCACATCTTGCTCAAGGAGGAGCAACCCACCAGAATTGGCTCTAGAAGCTTTAAGAGCCATCAAGAAAAAGATTTAGGGAGCAATAGTCACATCTTACTTAAGGAGGAGCAACCCCATCTTGTGTACAAGGCAACGCCAACCTTTAAGAGGTAATTCTTGCCTTTAACTTTTAATTAAGTTATTGAGACCTCTGCCACTGGAGACACTGGGAGAATTGACACTATCGTCTGAGACAATGGTAGTGTAGACCCTTAGCTCTTCTGTCAGAGACACCAGAAGAGTAGACCATAAACCACACTTGCCGGAGACACTAGGTGTAGCTTGTTCGGCAAGTAGACTAATCTTTTTGTTTAATTTTAGTCTTGATTGTAATATTTTCAATCTTAATAAAATTACATAGCTTAGTGGTGAGATTTTGAGAGTGGATGTAGACCATTGTGCTGAACCACTATATATCTTGTGTATATTATGATTGCTTGTGGTTTACCTTTATATTTTTCATCTATATTGTCAAGCATTGCATATATTGATATAATCTCACATGCAAAACAATTGAACATATTCATATTCATGTGCACAATTCAATTGCAATTAAACATCGGGAACAAATTAATTAATTAAACAAACAATTGAATTTAGGGTAATTAAAAATATTTTTTTAAATATCCTATTCATCCCCCTCTAGGATCAATATTGGAATTTTAATTGGTATCAGAACCAGGTTACTCATAAACGGTCTAACCACTAGAGTGGAAAGTTCAAAATTCCTAAAGGAAGATCCATTAAAAAAATCCTAAAAGCATCCTGAAGAACACTAAAATGTCTAGGAAAGAAGGTTGGTTCATCTCTACTATACCCTACTTCAATGGGACGGACTACATCTATTGGAAAACTTGTATGACCATTTCCTAAAATCCTTGGGCCACAGAGTTTCGAGATTAGTAGTGGAAGGCTACACTAAACCTTCCACATACCTAAATGAGTGGGTAGAGTTTGAAGTAGAAGCTTATGAAGTGAACCACAAAGCACTAAGTGCTCTACATCATGCCCTGAGTTCATACGATCTCTGTAGAATAGGCATGCTGGGAACTGCTAAAGAAGCATGAGATCTTATTGAGAAGATCCATGGAAGTGTCTCAAGTTCATCAAGAGATGAAATGTCACTTAGTGAGGAAAACAATTCACTAGGGTCCAAAGTCCTTATGGTCTTTGGTACATCTAAGGATTCACTTGATGAAAGTGAATTCGAAAGTGATAGAGAAGAATGTGAGGATGAAAAAAACATCCAAGAAGCCTTCAACCAACTCTATATTGAATATATGGAATTAGCCAAGACTGCCAAGACATTTAAGAAAAAGACCATAAGTCTAGCTCAAGAAAATGAAAATTTAAAAGAGTTAGAAAACAAATTAAAAGGAAAGATAAATTCTTTGGAACTAAAACTTTATAATATTGATGAAAATTAATCTAAATGCCTAGTTAAGAAGGTTGAGTTACTTAAGAAAAATTCTAATCTCTAAAATGAAAATGAAGAACTAAAGAAAAGAAAAAGGGAGTTAGAATCAAGTTGTTTTTATTCCAATATAAGGGAAGAGCCTCAAAGCTTAAAAGAACATAAGAAGAAATCTCTTAGTCTCCTTGCTCAAGGAAAGATAAAATCGAAGAAAATAACTCCTTTAGGCAAAGAAGGAAGAGTCAAAAGAAATTTGAGACTTAACCCAACAAATTCCCAAACATATACAAAAGGGCCAAAGAATGCATATGCAAAAGAAAAAAAATAAGGCCAATGTCTTTCCACAACTAAGATGTATGATGAAATACGATCCTCTTTCAAGAACAAAACTCTCACTCAACATGAAAGAAGAAAGGAAGTACCTAGCCTATTAAGAGGCTATGACTCAATCTCTAGAAGAAATGGCTCAACTTCTAGAAGACTTACAATCAAATGCCATTATTGTGGAATGAGTGGTCACATAACGTTCGGGTGTATCAAAAGGAAAATGGACTTGCATGCCCAAAGTCCCCAAGAGTCTAAGAGAATAAACCAAGCTCATTCCAAAAAGACTCAAGATACAAGACATCTAAAAAGGAAAAATCAATTTTTAGAACCTAAACATCATTTTTAAAAGAAAAAGAAAATGATCCACCCAAGAGAGATCAAGATCTAAGAAAGATGGATCAAGAAGAT
>JAOXJP010140907.1:0-13353 GCA_025762735.1 Platanus orientalis | reverse complement strand
GAAAAAATAATGTTCATGATCTGTATTTTTATGAAAATTAATCAAAACATAAAGTTTTTCAAAGAATCGAAACAACATTGGCTTCACATGATTCCATATTTTAGAAAAAGGGAATTGATGATGAGTTACACTCTATAATTTCCAATAATATATGGACCTTAGTGGATCAACCTTCTGTTCACAAAGTAATTGGATGCAAGTGGGTTTTCAGGAAGAAATAAAGACCTAATAGTACTATGGATAAATAGAAAGCCATACTTGTTGCTATAGGATGTAGAGACCAGAAAGACTTGGATCATGTTGACACTTATTCCTTAGTAGCTAAGATTTCAACTATAAGGACTTTGATAACAATTTATGTATTTCTTAATCTGATTATACACCAAATGGATGTGAAGACTGCCTTTATGAATAGTATTTTAAAAGAAAAAATCTACATACATCAACCTGAAGGTTTCATTCTGCCAAGATTTGAGAAGAAAGTGTGCAAGTTGTTGAAATCTTGATATGGATTAAAACAAGAACTTAAATAGTCGAAAAATAATACCATAATTTAAATACTCCCATATTACTGGTTGTCCCATGTATGTCATGCACTGCACAAGGCCTAATATCGCCTACGTAGTTGGATTACTAAGTAAACATACAAGTAATCTTGGTAGAATGCACTGGACTACAATGACAAGGGTTCTTAGGTATGTAAAGGGCACAATGAAGGCATCCATTATGGAAAGTTTCCCGCTGTCTTTAAAGGATACAGTGATGCTATGTGGAACTTGAATATGGATGAGTCCACTTTGGTGCTTGTTTGGATTTTCACATTAACATGAGGTGAACTATTTTGGAAATCCAAAAATATACTTGTATAACTCATTCCACTATGGAATCAGAGTTAAAAGATTTCACATTAGCTAGAGAGGAAACAAAATGGCTTAATAACATTTTGGTGACATATCATTTTAAAGAAAACTTGTGGTGGCAATCACAATTTATTGTAAAAATCATGAAACATTGTTGAAGGCCTATAGCGATAACTACAATGGGATATTTTGGTTTATTCTCCTGAAGCATAGTCATGTGAGGTTTCTTATTCTTGATGGAGTTGTAGCTATTCAGCATGTCAAGTCCAAGGAGAATTTGGCTCCATTGTCAAAAGATCTAGGAAAGAAGATTATATCAACTACATTGGAAGGAATGTGACTTATTTATCTATAAAATTGTATTTAGCAGAAACCCAAACTTTAAAGTGTCAAGATAATATAAGTTAATTTTCCTTGTGAAAGATTGTGCATATGACAAGGATGTTTGTGATGATTAGATTTAGCTCAAGGTCTTACCTAGTAAACTTAAACAAACTTATATTGTCTACACCATGTGAAGTTCAAGGGTAAGATCACTATTACTTATGCACATTGACCTTTTAAAATGCCCCCACTTGACCATAATCAAGTTGAAAAAGTGGGAGATTTTTGAATTTTCAACTTTGTGAAATATTACTTGTATGAGTAACTTTCATAAAGTTACTCGTCTAACTTTCTGAAAGTTAGCTATGGGAGTAACTTAGGAATGTTACTTAAGTGAGTAACTCGCGAAGTTCAATAAACTCCTTGGAGAAAAGATTAGATTTTTGCTTCATTAAATCCTAGATTTGGTGTGGAATCCCTTGTATGTTTTTGTGAGAAACCTCGATCGACAATCGTCAAAAAAGTTTTCTTTCTGCGCCTCTGAGTCTTGAATCAAGGGGGTGTTTAAAGTGTTTCATAACTAATTTTATTGATCACGTTTTTTACATCTTTCATATATATGCTGATTTTTAGCAAAATTTTCAAACATTAAATTTAAATGTTTTAGTAATTTTTCGGAAGTAAACTAAACCTATTTTCCATTCATAAAAGTCCTTTATATTTTTTCTAGTCAATTGGTCTCATATTATTCTAAATGATGGCACTTTGTTTTCCTCCCTAGACAAAGATTTAGAAGGGCCTTGCATACCATTGCCTCTTACAAAATTGCGCCATCATGCACCATATATATACAAAGAAATCTCGAAAAAAAAGTGTGCGATTATTTATCTAAGATTGATGTCCTAATCAATCACTTTTAGATCAAATAAAACCTACATCCTTCTCTGTTTTATGTGTTAAAGAATTTGGAATCACCATTTTGTTTATAGAATCAATTAGAATGGTTAGAGATCAAGCGGGTAATGTGTTTATATCTATGTTTTTAAATGTGTGCATTGATAGGCTTACGTCTACAAGAGTGAACTATATATGGTTCATCAATTCTTAATGATTGATAATTGAGTGTATCTTGCTAAGAATATTTGGTACACACCAAACTGAAATATGATGAGATAGAAAGAGCCATATCCTCTGTATCACCCGTATGTACACCGCCGTTCCACAAACACATGGGGGTGCCCCCCCCTTTTGTGTATGTGGAATAGGATATGGGTGATACAGAGGATATGGATCCGAGATGGAAGATGCCAGCTTGCTAAGTTGGTAAAGTCTGTGGGTGTCATACCATAGACCAGGGTTCCAAACCCATCTTCACCTACTACTAAATTAGCCACTAGCGTTCACCTATCAAAAAAAAATTTATATGATGAGATAATTTTACATGATTGACTCGTTATAATTAGAACAAAAGTTCAACAACAAACTCAACCGCTTATCTTGAGGTTGACTTTGCAACTGCCACGCATATGTAAAATTAGACTATGGATCATCAACCAAAGATTGGCTGATTGATCTTGCAAACACCATTTGTAAGGAAATCAAGTTGCTAATGAATAGAGAACCAAGAATATCAATTTGCCTCAATTTAAATATAAGGAGCTATAAAGTCCCACCCTCTTTAAAGTAGAATATGTTAGAAGACCAAACCAAAGAGCTCCACATTGTGACATATCAACACGAAACCCCGTTTCGCTATATCAGATACTTCGTTCATTTGCTGGAAAACATTGTATTTAGTTTTCACGGCATTATATTTTATGTATACTTATGAGAAGAAAACTTAGAAGAAACAATAAGAAGGAATATCACTTTCTTTCATTCTTGGTAGGAAAGTAGAGATCATTTTCCTTAGAAAATAATAGTATTACATTACAACCTCGTTATAGTGAAGAAGCAACATCAACCATTCCTTTCTTGCTCACTAAGATGGATCGGCTACAGAGTGCTTGCAAGGATGCAAGGGATCCAGGGGACCTTATCATTTCTGTATGTAGACTTGACCCGTGGCGCTCCACTGTATGCTCTTACTAGCAGGGTGCTGAAGCCTTCAGACAACAAGATGTTTGTTAAATTTATGGACTGAGGCTATACGATCTTATACGCTAAAATGCCAAGTTGTTAATCAAGATCATAGCACTAAAGACAAACATAAAATGGGATAAGGAAAGTCAAGGGCAAGATAAGGAAAACCAAAGAATTGTACAGTGAAGAAAATGATCCAGAGCAAGAACACACACACACACACACACACACACACACACACACACATATATATATATATATAGTTGGTTAAATTGTTTATTATAGAGGAGGTCATGAGTTTAACTCTTATCAAAGTTAGTGTTTTTTTTTTTTTTAATTTATGGGCTGTGGGCTAGCCTGAAGCTCGATAAAATAACTATGGTTGGGCTAAGGCCTAAAGTTTCTAAAAATGTAAAAGCCCGAGCCTGAAATTACTATAGCGGGCCAAGTCCTAGGCCTACCCCGGCCTGAGCCTGTCCCATGCTCACCCCTATTATGGGTCCCTTCACAGGGCTAAGTGTGACTATTGACTCATTGGGCCCACTCACAAGGCTAAGTGTTCTGGATCATGTTTTTTGGTTTCACAGGATTTGGCTTTGTTTTTAGGAATTATCAGGAGATTTGGACTCTATCTTTGGGGTTATAACAAGGGATTCAGTCTTGCTTTTGGGGATTATCAAGATATTAGGACCCTACTCGTAGGGTTTAACCAGAGCATATGGACATCTTGTTTGGACATTGGTGGACCTTGACCTTCAAACAAGGGTGTAACGCCCCCAAACTTGGACTCAAATATGGGATCCGTATGCGCCTTGGATTCGTATCGTTACATTAATTCAATCACCAATGTTTTAATCTGATAGTCATAATTCAATAGCCATACTCACATTCTAAGTTTGGTAATTGAAAAAGCGTGCTCATATTCAATAGATCACAATAGTCTAATAAACAATAAGTCGCAGTAGAAATAGAACAATAATCTCCAATATAAATTCAAAATAGTAGAAATTGACAATCCACATCAATGAGGTTCCCTTTCACCCAAATCACAAACAAGGGAAATGAATATCTAATATTACAATAGTATGGATCTAAAATAAGGGTCCCAAAATATGTCCAAAACAAATATGAAAAAATAGAAAAATGGTAGGAAGTTGTAGCAAGTCTTTAGAATGGAGAACCTACAATCACAGTCAGTCTAAAAAACAGAACGACGGGGTTGGTCCCAACCTTTAAGCAATTTAACTAACTATAAAACAATATGAAGTAAAAGCATAGTTATTAAACCCGGACCGAACCGGACGGTCGGACCGGTAACCCGGTGACCCGGCCCCTCAACCGGTCCGAGTTGTTATTTAGATCGTTTTATCAAATAACACAGTCAAACATGTTGAAACCTGCAGGTTTTTCATCAAACCGTCCAACCCGGCCGGTCTGACCATGTTTTAAACTCGGTTTATTAGGAAAATGACAAAAATAGGTACTCCTAAGAGTTGAACCCTGGTCAATAAATTCTAACTCTATTGCCCTTACCACTGGACCATAGAGCCATCTTTTGGTTAAAACTTATAAGTAAAACTAATAATTTAAACAAACTTTCGTTTGATATATATTTATGTAATCCTTTTTGTTTATTTACATTATATTTTTATGAATATGCGGTATAAAATTGTTATATATATATTTTTCAAGTTATTGTTTTTACTTATTTAATATTTTATAAAATATTTTTATTTTTTAATTGACCCTACGGTTTGATCAATGACCCAGCGGTTGAACCAGTGACCCGGTGGCCTAGGTTCTCAACCGGGTCAATATCCGGTCCGGGTTTAATAACTATGAGTAAAAGTATAATTTGAGTGCTAGCAAATCCAAAGGTCAATACAGAATTAAGCAGAAATCGATGTAATAAGAAAATTATGCTAGTACAAACTGAACAATAATCATCTATTAAACTAAAGTCGAAAGTCCAATGCAAAGTTATAAGTTTCAATAAAGAATTCTGATTTCATAATTTGGAGTTCAATGCTAAATACCGAATAAGAATTAGCGTTCAAACAAGTAATTCGATATGAAGATCAAAGTTTATGAGTTCAATGACATATGTTAGTTTTAAAAGATCTGATATTCAATAATTTAAAGTGTTCAAAGTTTAGAACGTCCGAAATTCACATGGTTCAAAGTGCTCAAAGTTCAATATTTAAAGTGTTAGAAGTTTAATGTTCAAAGTGATCAAAGTTCAATATTTGAAAAGTCCAATTTTCAATGTTTCAAAGGTTCAAAGTAAAATATCTGTATGCTTTGGTCAACCCCATACGTAAGATTCAAATCTCATGTCAAACCCCACGAGTAGGGTCAATGTCCTTGTTCTAACCCCAAGGGTAGAGTCCTGATCTTCTAATAATCCCTAGAAATACGGCCAATATCTATGAAACCAAAGAGCATGTCTAAAGTACTTTATCATGCTTAGCCTTGTGAGTAGGTCTAAAGAGTCAACAAAGTGTCAAGACTCACATAATTGATGATCACACTTAGCCCTATGACAGAACATAAAATGTGTCAAAGGTTTGAAGTCAATAAGGTTCACATAGTTTGAATAATCAAAGTATTTCTATAATGCATAAAACACACATAGGCATAGCATTGTCATGATTTAATCATTTGAAAGGTGTTTGATTCACTTAGATTTAATGTTAGTATGTAATTCAATATTCATAAGGCTAGAGTCATAATCGTTTACTAAGATTCCACATAAAACCAATGATTCAAAGCATGTGATAGAATTCAATAGTCTACGTAGTTCATATGATCACATAAGAAGCATAGAGCTTAATAAGATTAACAAGTTCAATACAAGTTTACCAAAATTCAAAGGTTCAAATGATTTTATTATGAATCTAATCATAGAGATCAACCGAATATCACTTTTAGTGTCCAAAACAAAGGGCAGAATAAGATTGCATATCAATTTGATCATTAATAGTGTAGATCTTGAGGGATTCACAATTTCACACAAAATTTCAAAGGTTCATATGGAAAAAAAATCAGATTTCACTTGATTTAAAAGATTCAATGAAAGAAATCATTCCACACACTGTTTAAGAACAATAACCTTTCACAAAATAGGTGCAGAATTAAAGATCAAATTAGATTTATTGGTTCAAAGCATGGATTTACAAGATTTTCAGAAGGTACAATAAGAAATGGGTCTTACAAAGCATAAAGAGCAAAATATTTACTAAGCAATGTAGAATTCATAGATCTAGCATGGTTCAATGGATTGATTCAAGGATTTCCAATAAATCTCAAGGAATTCCATGGAGAACATCATATAATCTAAATTAAAAGAGGAAACACATCACATCACCCATAGTAAGCAAGATTACTTACAATCCTTCCAAATGTTTTGCTTCTTTTCAAAACCCTATTCATGATTCAAGACTTTATAATAGATTATTCGATTAGATTATCATACAGACCCTGACATTGATTGTTTCTCAGTTTGGATTTTGACATTAGTATGACACTTGCTTATCATTTAGCTTCATACTAGCATGATATCAATATTGTTCAGTCTCTCCTTAGTTTTGCATCAACTTTTAACATGTTAGCACTTGAACTTATATTTCTTACTTCATATTATTTTTAGTTAGTATAATTACTTATAGGTTGGGACTAACCCAACCTTTATGTTTTTTAGATTGACTTCCATGGATCATTACATATAGAGAGTTGCTAGGGCAACGTAGCTATCTTTTGTTAGTAGTTATGAGTATTGTGGACTCATTGGACCAATGTATTGGATGAATATTATTATTGGAGATGATGTATATTTCCCTTTGTTTGTAGTATGGGTGAAGGGGCACCCAAACCTGTGTAGTTAGATAGAATATTATAGTTCATCGACTTTCTTTTTGAAGTGATACGGATTTTAAGCTAAAGTATTACTTCCGCTGCATTGTTAATATGATTGTATGATACGATGCTTCCGTTTCCATTGATTGATATTGTGGATTATCGAATGATGATACTTCCGCTGCCATATATGGATATTGTGGATTATTGAATTATAATTGCTTCCACGACTATTGTGAACTTTGGATGTGGATTATAAGGTAAGAGACCTAAGTAATAATTGGAAATGAATATGGAAAAGAATTCGTAATATGGGATGTGTATGTGTAAACATATGACATTATATTCACGTCCCACCCTAAGGATTTGGTTCGGGTCTAATCCTTATGCAGTATCGAGCTGGGTTCGGCGTGGGCATAGGGGCGTGACATCAACACTAAGGATTTTTTTACTACTTGTAATACTATCTTGTAATGTTTTGTGACGATGCACACGTACCCCCCCAAAAGTGACAATTTAATTTACTTTTTTGGGGTACATGTGCGTTGCATACCATCACAATACGATCTTGTAAGTAAGAGAGGATCCGGGCCTAGGGTTCAAGGTTTCTTAATCTATGTTTTTTGAACAAAAGACCATGCCCCATATTGAGCATTTGTCAATTCATCTTTGTGTTATTTCGATTATTTGAATTAATTTTTATAAAACAAATCCTAATTATGAACAAACATTTGCCCATGATCACCATATGAATACTAGGTTTAAATCAAAGAAAGCTAAAGAATAATACCTCAATGGCTTAATCGGACGCAAGATAATGATTTGACTTAGCCTTCAAAGTATCTATACCTGCTCTAAAGTTCTCCGCAATTCTCTTATGTTCAGATAAGTTACATGACCCATCCTCAACGTGGGCAACTCTATTTTTAGAGTTTTTGAGAAGCCAAAGTAACCCTAGGGGGTGTGGGATCCTTATGAGATTTATATCCTTAGGTTGTGGGGCTCAACATCCTTACATCAAAGATACTCTATCTTTTATTAATTAGAAATCGACACACCATTAATTGCAATAATTTCTATTACATATTGCATATAACCTCCCAATGATAAGAAATTAACAATGAGGCCATTCTTTGTAGGTATTTCACAAATATGTCATTCTACTACATAATATTCCTTAATGACCCTTAAGATGATAAAATAATCATTATCAACCCCTTTATTCATTAGAACATTATCATTAGAAATTTAATGAATCAATTAGACATTTTAAAAATATTTATTTAATAAAATATTTTTTAAAATTAAATATATCTATTATAATATAATTTTGAAAATATTTGATAAATACTTTATCGAAAACCATTGGCACCAGACTTTCATGTCTAATCACATATATCCTATACTGAATATTTTTCCGCTCAAGGGTAATGGATTCCTTGTTGGAAATTTGTAGCATCTCAATAATCATGTAGGCTATCCAAATTATCCATAATATAGCCTCTAATTAGGCATCACTGGTTGGTAGTTCAAAATAACAAATATGACAACTTAGATAAAGCCAAACATCTCAGGTCTAAAGACAAGTTTGTAAATATGAACAACATTTATCCTGACAGTGATGTTTTACTAAGTGTGTTCATAATCAATCTCTTTAATGCATTTATATATGCACCCATGTGTAAGCTTAGAGTCTCATTCCAATGACTGAGATTACATCACTTCATCACATGATAGTTCTACATGTAGCAACCCTATAAGTGATATATCCAGTATCACCTATAACCGTAAAATTCCAGATTTACAAGATCTAAATTATTAGATCTTTTTACACATTCTAATGTATTTGATATTCTACTATGTTACTTAAGGACCACTTATCTCATCTCATGAGATCAAATAATTATCTACATTAAGAAATAATTATATGTGATGATGGAATTAATGTTCTTATCAATTTTGTAAACAAACAAATTTGTTTATATTTAATGTAAACAGCTTTGTCAAGACACATATTTCCAAGGCTCTATACTCTCAAAACCACTTACTATCAAGATTTCTAGTTAAATAACACCCTTAGTTTCAAAAAACTGCTTCATATGATAGAATATGGTAGAATGGCAGTTTATTTTTGGTAAAGAAATAGAATGGCGGCTTAGGGCCTAAAACATACCCAAACAATAAACAAGGCATTCTCCCACCTACTAATTTCTTTCGGCCTTGTTTGCAAGATGAACAACCTTCGTGCCATTGGGGTTGTAATGTATAATCTCAGTTTGACTGTAGAGATATGACGCCAATACCAATCAAGGCATGAACACAATGCTTTACAAAAGGGTATCTTGATAAATACACATGGATCAAATGAGGGTATCAAAGTAAATGCACAGAAAAAAGTATTGTGTATTTATCTAATTATCATTTGCTAAACCTTGTGTCATGGGTTTAGTAGGTAATGGCCTCCCATCTCTTTGTTTGGATTAGAGCTAATTTAAAAACCATGCCATTGACCAACATCAGTTGAACAAACTCAACTATAATACTTGGCTCCTAGTCTTTGTAGATTAGATAATTTGCCATACCAAAGAATGAAGACCCCCCCCTTCTCTACATGTGAAAGACTCCTTCCACATAGGGTTTATCAGTGCACTACAACACCAGTTCGTTGAGTTCGAATAATCTCCATTTGAAATGAAATAAGTCTTAATCAACATGTGACGGTACATGGTAAGGGTATTTTCATAAATATAATGAATAAATATCATTCATATATTTATTTAGGAAGAAAATGTTTTGTGATGATTGAGTGTCTATAGTGTTTATGGTGAATTATAAGCTAATACATATTGTGTTTGTGGTTGGTCTAGGGGTGGAAGTCAAAATTTCTCAGTCAAGCGGGGAAGGAAGTTTTGCTTAAATCCGTAGTCACAACTATTCTTTCTTATGCCATGTCCTGCTTTCTTATCCCAAAAAAGAGTTGTAATGAGATAAATACTATTCAAAGAAAATTTTGGTGGGCAACGACAAATCTACAAAGAAAATTAATTGGATTAGCTAGAATAAACTTAGGGTGAGTAAGAAAGGAAGGGATATGGGTTTTAGGGATCTCCGTGAATTTAATTTAGCCCTCTTGGCTAAGCAGGCCCGAAGAATTCATAACAATTCCGATTCTCTCTAGACTTGTCTTATCAAATCCCTCTATTTCTCAAATGGGGACTTTCTTACCTCCAAATATATGAATAATAGTTATTGGGCTTGGAAAAGTATTAAAAAAAAGAAAGCATTTACTGTGTAAGGGTCTTAGATGGAAAATCTTCTCAGGAGAAAATATCAAGATTTGGAATGATCCATGGCTGCCAAAGGCCTAGTTTTAAGCTCAATCCTTATGCTCCTATTCCCATTGAGGCCCCCAAATTGGTTCTGGGCCCATTGACCATATTAATCATAAATGAGATCTCTCTCCCATTGAGAACCTTGTCCTTAGATTGGATCTTGATTGCATTGCTAAAATTCCTTTATGTAGAGGGGTCTTCAAAGATGAACGTATCTGACACTATGATAAAAAAGTGTCTTTTCGGTCAAATTAGCTTATCATTTGGCTATGACCCCTCTCAATCCCTAGCTCTCTTGTTTACCCTTGGAGTAGATTATGGGGTCTCCCTATCCCGCAAAAAATAAACACTTTATTTGGAAGGTTTGTCATAATGCTATCCCGACTAAGTCAATTCTTTTTTTCTTCTTCATGCCATCGAGAAGAGGAATCCACCTCCCATTGCCTCCTCTTTTGTGAACCCACTAGTAGAATTTGGTTTGCTTCCCCTCTTGCTATTAGAGCGAATAATTCTTTTATCTTATCCTTTGTTGAGTGGTTCATGAATTGGTTTAAACTTGAAAATTATTCTAATTTTGTTGGCAGGGATATTATTGCAGATATTTATATCATTTGTTGATGTATTTGGAAATATAGAAATGAATTGATCTTCTCCAAAGATGACGTTTCTATTCCTAAAATCCTTACTTATTTTTGTAGGCTATCCAAGAAAATGAATGATATTATGAAAAATCAAGTAGAGGGGTCAAGAAGGGAGGGCACTTGTTTTTGGTCTCCCCTTTGCCATGGTGCAATTAAAGTTAATTTTGATGGATCTTTTCTCCCTAATAGCTCAGGAGCAGGTGCAGGTGTTGTCTGTCGGAAAGATGATAGCGACTTTTTGTTCGCCATGACGGAGTTGGGTGCTGTTGAGTTTGCAGAGATTGTGGAAGTTTGGGCAGCTCGCATTGATCTCTCAAAAACCTTTGATCTTGGGTTGAAGAATATTGTGCTTGAAGATCAAAGGTCTCTTGTTAGACTATAAAAACCTTATTTCTAAATTTGATATGTATACTCTCTCGTAGGTGAGGAGGACGGTTAATATGGCTGCCCATGTTATGGTGGTCCATGGTTTTACCTTAGCCCCTTTTTGCTGGTCTAGCAGCCCCTTTCTTGGCTTTTTGAAGCCTTAGATGTGGATGCTTGTCTTTTTGTCTCCATTGTTTCATCTTAATAAAAATTCCTATTACCAAAGAAAAAAAAAATATCGTGTTTGCAGTTCAAAAGTGTTCAAGTGTAAAAATAGAGACCAAATTCAAAAACACATCATGCATCAATGATGTGCCAACATAGACAATCATAGACCATTTATATTTAAACAACATAGACAATCTTGTGTCAACATAGACAATCATTCTCCATTTATATTTAAACATAAACAATCCTCAGTACCTAGATGTACATGAGGTGTGTGCGATGTGGGAAAGGATGTTCTGTCCAGGACACTAGGGCTGTCATATGGAACACCAAATCCTGGACAAAACATCATTTCCTGATTTGGTGTTTAGGATGGTTAAGAGGACCAATTCTTACAGACCGGTGACTCTCTCTATTTATCATCATATGACGAAAGCATGTATACCTACCCACTCTCAGGTGAAAATTAATGTCCTGTCTAACAGGTGGCATGATGAGATTGGTGGAAAAAAGTGAAAATCATATTTTGCTTTTTCCTACCAATCGTGTCATATCACCTGTTAGATGGGACCTTAACAAGTCATAAGTAGCAGGAGAGGAACTGCTGTTCCCGCTGTTAGGATTCTCTCTGGCTGCAGGAGTGTCCAGCAGTGGACACAACCAAAAAGTGAAAGCCACTTCCAAAAATAATTTCACTTTTTATTTTTATTTTTTACATATGTGCATTCGAGGACGTCTAAAGACGTTTTGTGAAGTGGAGAGTATCACGGGTCATGTAAATGCATAATCCCATGTGTTTTTATCGAAACAAAACAGATTTTCAATGGCCATAAAACATCTGTAACCCTATGTGACCATGGTACAAGCTGACACATGGTGTGTTTGGGTTAAAAGAATAGAAAAAAGTGCGGATAAAAAATCCAGTGCTCAAAAAGAGGCACCAAATTTAGAAGGGGGCAGATCCTCTCCACTGGAAGGACGGTGCACCCTCTCAAAGTGGGTGTGATTCTCATACAATTTTTGCATGGGGTACACTGTCCTTCCGGTGCAAAGAATTATCACGCAATTTAAAAACGCTTCACATGTCAGTAGGTGGCATGATCATAGAGGGTCACAGACACTTTTTGGTCATAGACAACCATTCTCCTTCAAACCCCCAGCTTGCCAACCCGAGGCAGTAGCTCAACCCGCTAGCCTGCCAACCACGCAAGCATGGCCCCACAGCGGGCCTGGCATCAGCCCTCAGTGTTAACTGGGGACGGCGAGGCACATCCTTGCCTTGGAGTGGCGCGATGTGTGGTGCGTACGTTACTCACGAGGCTCGCCATTTTCTATCCACTTACCCCACAGCAGATAACGATGAAAAAAGATGCTTTTTTCTTTTCTCCTTTCCAACAAGATCCGGAGCCCGTGCGAGGCCCCGCCGCATACAACCAACACCCACCAAGAAGAGAAATCAACAAAAACTGAGCAAACGAGAACCCTTTCTCTCTCAATCTCTCCTTATCCACACAAAAGCATAAAATCCTCGTAAAAAAAAGCAGAAGATAAACCGTACTACGAAACGCAACGACCCCATAGAAAATACTAAGCCCAAATACATTCCAGAGATACAACTGATTGAACAATGGGGACGGGATCATCCAAGAACCCGGATAGCTCTTCTCATGGTAGCGAAGAGCGAGAAGAAAACCTGGACCATGCAGGTGGGCAGCTCTACGTTTC
>JAOXJP010140896.1:0-13353 GCA_025762735.1 Platanus orientalis | reverse complement strand
GGCTATAGCCATGTTTTTATTCTCTAAGGGTTGATGCCACTCATGGCTCCCTTATCACTTCTTCCCTAGTTAGCTGCAAGCTCATTCTCTCTTTCAAGAACCTTGTCACACATAAAAAATGAATACAAAATTTTCGGAAATTTCTGACATGTCAGAGGAGTATTTTGATAATATTCGAATTTTTTGTCTAAAATTACAAAAATACCCTTTTAAGTCTTTTTCCTTTTTTTTTTTGTTTTGTTCTCTTCATTCTATATTCTTCTAATTCTATTTATGTGATTCTATTATTAATTTTCTCATATTTTTGTAGTTACTAAAAGTATTAAATTCAATTCTTGAAAACTTTGGTTTCCACACTTCAAATCTAACCATTATTTGAAGGCTTTAGAATTACTCTACACCAATTTTTGGCATCTTCTCCCTTGTACTACATTAGTTTTGGTATCAAAGCTTATATCCTACATCGCACTGCCCCCAAATTTTAGCAAAATAACCTTGCCAATTATCACCATTCGGACTTTCTGCTATAGTAGATGTGTTAACCAAATTAAGATGATAAACGCCTGGGCATCAGGACATGTGTATGTTTGCCCATAAACGGGTTATCTGAAATACCCTCATTTTTTTTTGTTGATAAAACTGAAATACCCTCATTTGGTGAGGATGTAAGCAAATCCTGATTAGTAAGTAGGTGCGGTTAAGTACCACATCAAATCTGAATAGGGGAGAGGAGTCGGAACATGAGGATCCTTAGGCCAGCCACTTCAGCTGCTAGAAGAAAACCCAAGAAAACCCACCAAGGGTGGACCTGACAGATGTAATCACATTAGAAACTTCCTTGCATGGACAAGATTGGCGAAACCTCAATTAAAAAATAACAGGACCTGTAAAATGCAACCTAGGACTAAGCTCCAATCACCTGTGTGTGTGTTTCTCATCTCGAGAACATGTGAACAAGTAATCAATCAGTTCCTCCAAAACAAAACTAAACAATAAAAAAATATATACAAGGAAATAAAAAAGACAGCTCAAAGATATCGGTAGAAAATAGAAATGCAGAACAAACTACCAAGTATCCTGAAACCAAAATCAAACTAATCAGGATGATTTACAGCACATATTACTCTTGACTGGGATGTCCTGTGCAGGACCAGGGATGACAATTTTCTTCCCTGCCAGGGAGGCTGGGTTGCCATTGCCTTGATCCTCACTTGCAATCAGGTTTTTCTTATTAGCAATGTTGAAGATCTCTGTCAAAATAGTCAAGAAAGCAGTCTCAACATTTGTAGCTTCCAATGCTGATGTCTCTAAGAAGAATAACCCTTCCTTCTCAGCAAATTCTTTCGCATCCTCAGTGGGGACAGCCCGTTGGTTCTCTAGATCACTCTTGTTCCCAATCAGTATGATCACAATGTTTTTGTCGGCATGGCTACGCAGCTCTTCCAGCCAGCGGGGTATGTGATCAAAGCTCTGGCGTTTGGTTATGTCATAAACCAACATGGCTCCAACAGCACCCCTATAGTATGCGCTTGTTACAGCTCTGTATCTGTAAGATTACATCAGGAGGGAAATCATCAAAGGATTGATAATAATTTTGTTAAAAAAATAATAATATTGCAGTTTTTAGCAGTAAGAATTTGAGTTGCAGATGCATAAATCAAAAGAGCATGTATTTCAATCTGCCCTGGTTGGTCCGTGTCTGAACAGCAAGATAATGTCAACAAAAGAGTGATTAATTACTGATAGAGTCTGCCATCACATCTTAACAAGAATAAAACTAGCATGATAAAGTACTTAATAATTTTTTAGACTAATTGGATTGTAGGTTTTTAAAAATAATTAAAAGGAGAGTTAAATGCTTACCTCTAGCAGCGGAAGGTCCTAGATCATTGTTGCTAGCACCCATTGTTCAATTAAGTAGATCACCAACTTCAGTCCAGCACCATCACTACGAGAGCGTTAGCGACGAATATGCACCATAAATCTCCAATTATACACACAAGGGAGTGAAAGAGAGGGGAAAGAGTTCTTAACGTATGTAAATCTGCCCACTAATATCATAAATAGGCATGTCTTGGGATGAGTTATAGTCAAACTAAAACTCCAACTCCCATTAGGTTTTGGATGCCAATCTTGCACTCCTAAATGGAGTATGCTTGGCATCCACATGGGTAACCTGATATGCCCACATGAACACCTACCTGTCCATGAAATCTTACATTTCCCACTCGTCCATAGCGTGGCACATCGTGGATTCTTATTGCTCATCTCTTCTCTATCATTCTTATGCCTATACAAAGTAATAGAACATGTGACCAATGGGAATCATGAGATTTAGGAGAGAGCACCTTATTAAGTTTTATAGAACTAGCAAGCTTTGACAACTCAACTATGCCCTATACTGATTTGCTACATCAAATTATATGCTTGTTATCCCCTCTGAAGTCTGTACTCAAAATAAACAAATATTTTTAGTTGCCACAAACCTCGTACAGAGATAAGCCGAAGCTTAGAAACATTTTGAGTTTTTTTTTCACTGGTTTGATTCAACTAATCATCTAAACATGTTGCTAAGCTAGTGCATACAATACTATCAACAATATCAGCTCTCATGCAACTTTTTTTTTTTTTTTTTTTTGTGGCCCAATGCTTGAACCGGTCTAAGACAAGCATATAATATGTGAATTAGCTTGATTCAACCTTGAATCCGCATCACATAGGTCAAATAAAATGAGTTCAACCAAATATGGCCTGATTTATTTCTGATCCAACACTGGATCTGATTGGGCTTTGACTGGATGGACCTGATTAGTCTTGATTGGGTTGGGCTTGTCGTGGCCTGTCGGTATGGCTCTTGCAGGTTGGTCCTGGGCCTACCGCCTACCTTGGCTCAAGCCTGCAGCTCTACTAAAGTAAGGCTTGGTTCCGACTTGTCTTGTCTCAGCTAGGCTTGGTTCGGTTCTAAGCCAAACCTTTTGCCCTATTTAGTTGTTGTCTTGTAGTTAGAAAGTAAAAGACAAACAAGCATTAAATGCTCTTATATTCTTTAGCCCCTCTTAGTGTTTAAATAAAACAAAACTTTAAATGCAATTATTATTACTATTATTATTATTTTAAAGTGAGAAAACCAAGCCAACACATTGTGTTTAAATAAAACACCAATAGTAGCATTAATTGCTAATCTTAAGTTCATTATTATTTTTAGACAAAAAGAGGAGATTCATTCAACACTTTGTCTACTCTCCTCTTATAACACAAACATTTAATCTTCTACTAAAAGACAAATACACATGTTGTTTATTTATATTTTATTATTGTTTTTTTTTTTTCAAACACAATGGCATCATTATATGTTATTCAAACCTCTTATTATTATTATTATTATTTTAAAAGACAAGACTGTTGTGGGGGGAGGGGTGGCCTTTAACCTGCCCCCACCCCACCATTATAACGTGATAAAGCCTAATCATGAGAGCAACCCCTACAACACCATGTTCGGTTACCAGTGCCAGCCCATGGCTCCAGCCAGAGATCATCAGTAAACTTCCAAAAATCCACCTTATCTTTGAGAATCGATTTCCAAATGCCAGATCCAAATCCCTCACACATCTCCTTGGGATTCCAAACCGGGATGAGACCATATCTAGCCACAACCACTCTCCACAAACCCTCTCCTCTCCAAACCTCCACAACCATTTATCCAATAAGGCCTTGTTGTGATTTCTAATCCTCCTAATTCCCAGCCCCCACCTTCCTGAATCGGGCAACACACCAACTTCAATCAACAAGATATTTTCTACATTCCACATAATCATTCTACAGAAACCTCCTAAAGCAACTCTTAATCTCGATGCGATAGGATCAGGAATGGTAAACAAGAAGAGAAAGTAGTTCAGGATGCTAACTAAAGAGCTTTTAATCAAAGTCAACCTACCACCTTTAGACAAAAGGGAAGCCTTCCAAGAGCCAACCCTTTTAACAAATCTCTCCACCATAGGGTCCTACACTATCCTAGATTTATACTTTTCCTAAAGGTAGATTAATATACAAGGCAGGAAGATGACCAATATTGCAAACCAGAATTGTAGCTAAAATATGCATTTCCCTGACCACTTGAAGATTTTCACTTTTAGCCAAATTGATTTTAGACCCGACACAACATCGAAGCACTGTAAGATGCACCTCAAAAACTCCAAGGTAATGTGGTCATAGGCCTTTTCCAAATCCAACTTACATAAGATTTTATTTCTCCTAGATTTTCGTCTCTCATCGACGCCTTCATTGCCACTAAGATACCATCTGGAATTTGACAACCCTTCAGAATGAGAAATAAGCCTATTCATTACCAATTTAAGTCTCAAGGTCAACATCTTCGAAATGAGCTCGTATACGCTACTTAATAGATTAATGGAGCAGAAATATTTTAATTCATTGGCATCCTCACTTTTGGAATAAGTGCAATGACAAAGTAGTTCAGCTTTTCATAAAAAGTCTCAGATTGGTAGAATTCCTTACAAAGATTCAACGGATCCCTCTTAATAATATCCCAACACTTTTGGAAGAACGAAATCGTGAATCCATTCGGACTAGGAGCCTTATCTCCCAAAATTTCTTTGATCACTTCCAAATCACCTCTTTATGAAAAGGCCTCCCCAAAATCTCACCCTCATCCTTGGAAAAGCTCTCAAAGCATCCAGAGAGGGCCTTCTAGCAACATCCTCCTCATACAAATCTTCATAGAAAGAGAATATTTCATTTTGACCTGAATTGGGTTTTGGGTTTGTTGGGTTTTGTAAAGTTTCCAGCCAATTATAGGCTCCTTCAATGTGAAGGAGTGGGAGTTGGTTAGGTTAAAGACTCTCTTAACAGTTGGGCCCCACAAAAATAAAAAAAGAATCTCTAGTCCAAAAAATGTGAGAGGGGAGGGAGAAATAAAAATGATTTCCTCGCTATAGAAACAACCCTAAAAAGTGACCAAAAGAAAAAGACTATTTACTTGAGGAGGAATTAGAGTTTTTTTAAGGGATCTCTCGTAGTAAGAGGAATATGGGTGGATTGAGAGAAGTGAGGGAGAAGGGTGTATCAGGGTTAAGGGCTTGGGTTCTAGATTGAGGGCTTGAACAAGAAAGCTTTGTACATCTTTTACTTTTCTTTTATAGTGAAGAACAAATTTATTGGTTGATGTAAGCATTTTGGTAGAACCACGTAAAAAAATCATCGTCTTGCATGGTTTAAAAACTCGGAATCAAAGTCTGAATTGGTCCTGACAGATTCCCGAGTCGGATCGGCTGATCCGGACTGATTCCGAGTTGACTCGACCGATCCGGTGCCAAAAAAAAACCTTAAAAATTATTCTAAATTCAAATTTTGAAAAAAATCAAAAACAATTATAAATTCAAAACCAATTCCCAAGTTGGATCGGTTGATCTAAGCCAATCCACAGCCGGATCAGCCAATTCCCGAGTTGGATTGGCCAAGTCAAAACAAAACCCGAGTTGGATCGGCCGATCCGACTCGGAATCGGCCGAGTTTTAAAACCATGCCGTCTTGTGTGTGATTAGTTGATTTCTTTTCTGCTGCATTACTATTGTTTAGGCTCGTATCTCGTCACGTAGAGTATTAGGGTTTTTCTTACTGTGTAGGGTTCAACCTATTGTATCTAATGTTCCAATATTGAATCTCGCTCATTCCATCCATTTAAGGTATATTTTGATTATTTTACTTAAAATTTTCTATAATAAAAAGTGTAAAAACGTATTGGTTACCTTACTAGCTAAAAACCTGCGCTAGCCTAATTGCATTGATTAAAATACAATTGATTTGAGTTAGTACTATTCCGTTGGGACGCCCGTTCAGCCAAGGCTCAATAAGGCAATACATAATGAATAGCAAATATACAAAATTGGAAGGGAACTAATGCCCTTCAATGAGATGCGAATGTTGGATTTTAAGAGATCCAAACGTTAGCTTTTAATGAGAGAGGAATGTTGGTTTTCTTCTATATAATAGAAGGCCCAACTCGCAGAGAAAGTAACAAAGAGAAAATAATAAGATCTTTTTTTGTGCAGAAAACGAGATTTTGGATTCTCCTTTCTCTTTGATTTTTTGTGTTTTATTTTCTTGAGTTTAAAACCATTATATATCACCATTGATCATGCTTCGATTGCGGTGCAGACTTAGAAGCACAACGTCGTTGAATCTTGGAACAATTGCCTGTGAAAATCCTAACTGCACTAGTCACGAACTGAGGATGGCGAATATTGCTTAAGGACAATGTCATTTGACGTACCTCGACGAAACCAATGAGTCACTCTAACTCTATTTGTTTTCTTTTCCAATTGCAGTGATTATATTTTAGTTTATATTGTCTAGTATCAGATTGCACAAGCTGTAGTTTATTATTACATAAATCGTAATTTACTATAGGACTACATTTGTATCAAATTTATCATTTTAGTTGCACATATAAAGCACACAAACAATACAACCCACACACCTCTAAGCCTCAAATTGAATTATTAATCTTTCTAGCTGATGCCACCTTATAAAAGAATTTGATTATTACAATCCCCCTATTAAGCCATCTAACTTGAGATCTTTGCTTCCAAAAAATATTTTCTTAGACACCAACAACCAATAATCTCTCCTCAAAGAATCCCTAGATCTCCTTTATTAGGCAACGGATCTCTTTCTTCCTCGAACATATCTATTTAGGATTTTCAATGAGATGAGCAAGCTCGGCTCAGCTCAACTCGTCGTGAGCTAAGCCGAAGCTCGTTTAGCTAAGTGAGCCTGAGATAGGCTTACTTGCTAAAAGCTTGGCTCATTAAGGGTCTTATATATATATATATAGTACAAGATAGGATTTATGTATTTATTTGAGTAACCATTATATAAAGTATTAGCATTGTACTTTATTATAAAATAGAATTGATTTGACATATAATAAATAATTTCTATTTGTAAAGTATTCTAAAAAAAAAAAGTTACTTTGGGTGATGTATTAAGACATCACATTAGTCAAGTTGCTTTAATTCATCTACCAAATATATATATATATTTTTGGTCAAGTATTGGCATGTACTATCAGTCAAGTCAAGCAGTTATTTACTTGGTAAGCTGAGCCGAGCTTGAACTGAGTTCGACCCTGAGCTTGATCATTGTGTGACAAGCCTAAGTTGAGTTAGCAAAATTCAACTCAGTACCACCAACACATCTCTCTATATCCTCTCTCATAGCACCAGCATTGGCCTTACTATAACCTTTCATTTTGACTTTTAAGGGCTTTTAGCTTAAGAGCAAAGATTACAACTAGGTTAACCTTGGAATTCCACCTTATTCTATTCATGGGCATCCGTCTCATAAAAATCATCCAAGAGAAACCAAACTTCCTCAATTTTGAATGGGGAAGGGCTGCCCTCCACCCTAAGAGGCTCCATCTAGCAAGATAGGAATATGATCCAAAGTCGCTCTAGGTAGTGCAACTTGGGACTTATTAGGAAAAAACAAATCCCAGTTGTTGCAAAACAAGAGTTGATCAATATGATTAAGAGATGGCCTTTCTTAAAAATTAGACCAAGTATACTTAGCCCTCGGGGTATCAACAAGCTAAGCTAAGCCAAGCTTTATGCAACTTAGCTCAAGGGCATCACATAAGGATCACGCTCAAGCTCGTCACAAGCCTAAGGTGCTAAGCTTGGCTTACCAAGCAAATGCTTGCTTGATTTGATTGACACTTCATGCTTAACGCTTGGCCCAAAGTAACTTTTTTTTATTTATAAATGAACAAAAGCAACTTAACTAACATAATGACTCTGGACATCACCAAAAGTAACTTCTTTTGAGGTGGAACAGAAAGTAAATTTACAAATATAATATACTTGTTATATGTCAAATCAATTCTATTTCTTTGATAAAGTGCAATGCCAATATATGATACAATGGTTACTCAAATAAATATATAAATACCATATCTTGTATTATGTTTAAATACTAAGCTGTATGTATATTTTATGTACATATATAAGACCTTTAACGAGCCAAACTTTTAGCGAGTTAACCCTAGTGCACCTCGGCTCAAGCTCACTTAGCTAGACATGCCCAATTGGAGGTTCAGGCCTAGCTTATGATGAGTCAAGATTCGAGCCAAGTCACTGACAATAAGCTATCAGATTCTACCAATAATAAGATCCCCAAACTTAACCATTATCAAAATCCATCCAACAATTTGATAAGATTGAAGTCACCCTCGAGCAAGGTTTAAAGTATCAATATTATGTCCCATGTTGCGGCTTGGGGATCCTGATACGTCTTGTGGGGAGACAGTAGAACGTAGAAAAAACTAAGCGAATGAGAGAAACAGGAGAAACACTAATCAAATGAAGATTTTTTTTTATGAAATTTCAAGGTTTGATAGACTAAACACTTACAAATCACTATATATAGAAAACAACGATTAGTTAGGAGAACCATCACCCTCACAACCATGGAAACATTATGTAAGCCTTAAATTTTTTGAATGAAACTGTAAGAAATAGTATAATAAGCATCATTAAACACTTAAAAGCTATTACACTTAATTATACACTTGGGTATTAATAGTTGGGAATCGGTACCCTTTATGTTTTTCACTGGCTAGATGTTGTTTCAGTCGGGTTATCCCACCACCATACATCTCTTGTCTACAATAATTGTATTTTGTTTTTCGTCTATCTCCACCAATGAAAGTGTAATGTTACTACCCAATATCCTCCTGGTTACGTGATTGGCGAGGCATATTCGCAATCTTACGAATAAAAAAGAAATTTTATCAATGCAAATACAATATATAACATATGTAGCTAAATAGAACATAGATAAACATACATAATATGTTTCAAAATGTTCTACATGTTTGATGTAATTTTCTGATTTTTTTATAAAAATTTTAATTATTTTTTATAAAAAATATAAGAAAAATATAGAAGACATAGTAGAATTAAGAGAAACATACACAATATGTTTCAATATGTTCTAATATGCTTCCTATATTTTTTCAAAATTTTTGGCATTTATTTAATTATTGAATAAATACAAAAATATTTTCTTTTTCAGAAATCTACCAAATTTACATACTATGTGCATAATGGGCTGTAGTGTGTCATATAAAAAAACTAGACAAAACAATGTCCATTTGGTATAAATTTTTTCGAAAAACAAAAATAAATAATTTTAATTTCCAAAAATAATTTTTAATTCTATGAATACGTAGATCTATCACATATGCATGACTTATAAAAATATAAACGGATTGGAGTAAAAATATGGAACTTAGAGGTTTCAGTTTTGATCCAGCTCAAAGGAAGGTTTTAAATCAAAATGGTCTCAAGTTGAGCCATAAATTTAGCTTTTAAGAAGCTAGATCTATGAAATTTCACAAAAAAAAAAAAAAAAAGATTTAGAATTTTTTTGTAACTTGCGATTTGGTCAGGAGATGCAAGACATAATACGGGTTGCGTCCTCGGTCCTTTTAAGCCAAAATCAGTGTAAAAGTTTCCATATATCGGGCGATACGTGAGAATTTACATGGGGGGTCTCATCCCCCCTAACCGCAATACCGATACATATCATGCGATACTTTAAACCATGCCCCCAAGACACCACAGGCGGTCCCACCTAACCTTAACATCATCGAGCTCCCTCAGAATAAGTTTCACCTAATCAAAATAATTAGGATCATAAACACCTGAAAAAACCCTCCCCTCAACCCTATCCATCAATTTAAACCTAACAAATAAGGAAGAAACATCTTATCCATCATCTTCACCAAAGTATTATCACAAATGATTATAATAACTCCAGAAGAATTCCAAGAAGGGACATCACACTAATCACAATGCCTCTCTCCGTAAACATCATGCACAATCAAATTATCAATCCGTTCCATTTTAGTTTCTTGAAGGTAGAGCACCCTCGGCTTGTAATTAACAACACTACGACGAATCACATAATGCTTATCTTCATCACTCAAACCAAGAACATTCTAGGACATGATTTTTAGATCTATAAATCATAATCCAATAATCTCTTTCCCTTTTATCTTATAGCTTCACTCTCCCACCCCCTTCTCTTATCATAATTTTTCCATTTTCTAATTTCTTTAATCCATTTTGAAGCCTCTAACCTTCTCCAAAGTGCATAACCAATTCCCTACTATCATGCATATGACCTTTTTCATTCTAGCAGAACAAGGCTTTTGCTTCTTCCTCAAATCCCTCACAAGACAAGCCCAAGAACTTAAACCTCTCATTTATTGAAGACCCACTTAAGAGATATATTCTTGTCGTTCTCCTCAATCCCTTTGATTAAAAGGTCAACATCTGAAACTTCCCCTGCTAAGGGATCACCTCCATCAATGAAACATTCACTATCCCATTTTTCCATCTAAACAATGATCATCATTCCTACTATAAGAAATTGGCTCAAGTGCAAGCACATGATCATCTAACATACCTTGGACTTGGAACATAACAACCAGCCTATCAATAACCATATCAGGGACATTAGGACTCTGGATAAGCTTCTTGTCTAATTGAATACACTTCTCACTCTCAAATCAGATTTTGACATGGCTGCACAAACAAAGCAAACAAACTGTGAAAATTAGAAGATGGCTGATATTGACTTGTGCAAGAAACATGAGTGGAGGACGTAACAACAACATCCTCTTTACCCACCTTAGTTAGTCCGTGAGACTCAACTCTTTCAATCACGCCCAACACAGTGGATCCCAGGCCTACATTCCACTTCGCCAGAGACGAGCCTTTTTTAAGTTGAGAGACCTTGGATTGAGACCCAAAAACCGAATGGGCCACTTTTGCCCAGAGCCTGAACGTTGGGAGGATGAGAAGAAAAGAATTGCACTTCCCTGATGGGGCTGGTATTTGGTGCCCCTAACTTGCCCCCGCATGCAAGGGGGAACACATCACTTCGAAAAGTGATTTACACTTTTAGGGGAGGGTGTAAATCACTTCTTGATGTGATGTGTCCCCCCTACATGCAAAGGGCAGTTTAGAGACACTATAAGACGGGGCACCAAATCCTGGAGGTTTCAAAAGCGATGGCTCACGGTATAACAACTCCCAATGCACAACCTTGGACACCCTAGAATCAGCTAGGGGAAACCCTTGCATAACACCCACATTCTCTCCAAAGGCCACCACACCATGGATTTTCTATGCATTCACCGTAGGGATACCACCCTTTGAAACCCTGTCATCACTAGCCTCATCCCTTGCACTCCTTGCCACGACACCCATTCAACAAAGATGCAGACATTCCCCTCAAACGAATCATCACCAATTTGCTCACCAGAATTAAAAACAAGTGAGCATAGGGAATCATATTTCTCGACCTAGCCGAAAGCCTTTGCTTCATCAATCATCCTATTCTCCCTCGGACTGTCGCGCTCAAATCATGGTTTAAAGTATCGTGTGATACATACCAGTACCGCGGCTAGGGGGGACGAGACCCACATGTAATCGAAATATCTAAAGTAGTTCCCATGTATCGTGGTACGTATCACACGACGTGAGAACTTTTACACTGATTTTGTCTTACTAGGGCTAAGAGATTAGAGACGCAGTCTGCATCGTGTCTCCTGCCCATATCCTAGGTTACAGAAAGCACTCTAAACCTTCATTTGTTTTGTGAAATTTCATAAATCTAACTTCCTAAAGCTAAATCTAGGACTCCACTTGAGTCCATTTCGATCTAAAACCTTCATTTGAGTCGGATTGAAGAATCGAAATCGAAACCCTAAATTTTGTCAAGAACTTTTATAAGTTCCCTATTTTTGCTCAAATCCTTCTAGATTTTTTTATATGTTATGCATATGTGGTAAATCTACACATTCATGAAATTAAAAATAATTTCAGAAATTAAAATTATTATTTTTTTGAAAAAATAAAAAAAGTTAAAGAAAATTCAAAAAATCATACCAAATGGGTATTGTTTGGTTTATTAGTTTTATATGACATGTTACAGCTCATTATGCACATAATATGTCAATTTAGTAGATTCTGAAAATAAAATAAAATATGAATTTATTTAATAATTAATTAAATAAATAAATACTAAAAAGATGTTAAAATTTTGAAAAAAATACAAAAAGTATATTAGAATATATCGAAACATATTGTATATGTTTTTCTTAATTCTACTATTTTTTCTGTATTTTTTACTTTTTCTTATATTTTTGTAAAAAAAATAATTAAAAATTTTGAAACTAAAAAAAAATCAGAAAATTATATCAAACATGTAGAACAGTTTTAAACATAAACAGATTTCTCTATATTGTATTTAGCAGCATATGTTATATTGTATTTATATACTTCCGTTTTTATTCACAGGATTGCAAATATGCCTCCCCAATTGCGTAACCAAGATGATGAAGAGGATATTGGGTGACAGCATTGCACTATGATTGGTGGGGATAAATGAAAAACAAAATACAATTATTATGGGAAAATGACGCATGGTTGTGGGATAACCCATAACTAAAATAGCATCTAACTAGTGGAAAACATAAAGGATACCGATTCCCAACTATTGATACCCAAGTGTGTAATGAAGTGTAATGGTTTATAAGTGTTTAATGATGCTTATTACAAATTTCCTAAAGTTTCATTAAAAAATTTCAAGGCTTACATAGTATTTTCATAGATTCTATAGGCGATAACGTATGTCATGAGGTTGACAGTTCTCCCAACCATCATAAATGTTATTTTCTATATGTAATGATTTCTAAGTGTGTATTAATGTTTATTTTACCAAATCCTGAAGTTTCATAAAAAATTTCCTCATTTGATAAGTGTTTCCCTCGTTTCTCACTGTTTCCCCGCAATAAGCTACAATATTCGAGGCATATCAGTATCCCCAAGCTACGATATAGGACACGATATCGATACTTTAAACCTTGGCTTAGATTGCCTTTCCACCAAAACTGAATTCAAATGCATTGAGACAACCCGACCCTCTCCCCTTTTGCAATAACAATCTAATTCGTCCACACCCCCTTTACACATCGTCAATGATCACCCCTCCAACGGAACATCAAAACTTCTGACTGGGAAGTTGAAATGGCCACCTACTGGCGCCCTCTTGCTTGGAAAGTCCTAATATGTAAATTCTTTAATTTAGGTAACACATATTAAAAAAAAATCTTTCTTATTATAGATGGGATTTCTTTCTTAAAAGGAAGTAGGAAGTTTTCTTACTTTGGCTAGATTTCCTATAATGGTTGGGATTTCTTTCTTTACATATTATGACTTTAACTTAACAAAAAAAAAAAAAAAATCAAAATATGAGATTACC
>JAOXJP010140885.1:0-13353 GCA_025762735.1 Platanus orientalis | reverse complement strand
CTTCCTGATTGCATTGAAAATTTAAACAAAGCTTAGGATCCCACATCACTTGGCACATCAGCATGGCTTTCATCAAAGAATTCTAAGGCATCCAGTTTTTACGACTAACAAAATTGATGTTTTGACAACTTATAGTTTATGGCAGGCTTTAGTTCGTTTTGGGATAGGTGCTCAGTTTCACATTCCAAAACATTCAGGTCATGAGGAGAAGCATATGGACGTTGAGTACTCGATTTGATTGCATCAACAAGTTACTCTACTTTTTTCTCGATTGCAAATATACACTCTATGGAACAATGAGTTTAATGAGTATGTAATTGATGCTAGAAGGGGAGAAGCTGATCGTAATGCATGTAGAGAAAAACTTGTAGTTGCTCAAGCCTTTACATTATCCTACAAACGCAAACGTGCAAGGTTTTCTCGTACCCCCCGCTCCATGGAGGACATATCTTTACATGCAGAGGAGCTTGATGGCGAAACCATTGGCCTCCCAATGTCTAATGTGCATCCAAAGAGAGGTAGGCTATCTTCTACGCTTGATGATATTAATGGACTTTGGCGACACTTCTTCAACAAAGTACCACGATGGTTGTTAATGATGATGACGATGGTCACATCCCTATTGCCTTGGTATATGGCATAGGCAAAGAACATGTAGGACGCATTGCAACCCTTCCAAATGATAAAGCAGTGACTCTTTCGTCTTATGTAATGACCGTAAGTATCCCTTCTTCTTTTTTATACTTTGCTTATCATGCTCCTCGTCTTTCCCTTTTTCCTTTATTCCTCATTTTGTTTTTTAGCTATCATGGGCATTCAAGTGCCTCCACGGCTGGAAGACATGGAAGTGAGTGACACCTTTATGGGTGAACCAGATGAAACCTTTACAAAATGTGCCAACAACTTCACCAATGGTTTTAGAATGGAAGTTGTAGACCATGATCTTGGTGCTTATGATGGAGAGGAGCCTCTTGTAGATTCTTTAGGAGATAGAGCCTATGATGAGAGATGAAATTTCTTCTGGTCCATCCGTTCAATCAGGATTTCATCAACATCAACATGCAATTTGCTCCATGTTTCAATCATCATGGGATGTGAGTGTTAATTATCCTGATTCATGCCATAATATTATAAGAAATAGCCTTCACCAATATTTAACTCTCATGATAGACCACCTTTCAAAAGAAGATTTTTAAAAAATGAGGGAATGGCATATAAAGAACATGAATGTTTTATGCGAGCCAATGAAGCACTATTTTCCCATTAATCCTACTCCATTTGCTACTAAGGTAGAGGCTTTCCTGGCAAGAGTTGACCAGTACTTGGCATAGAGATCCCATATAACCCCATCTTTATCTGGAAAGGATAAGGCCCATAAATTGATAGCAACCCAAAAGCATGTAGACTTGCAAGAGCACACTACTCTCCTTGCCCAGGAAGACTTGTCTCAAATCATAGGAGAAGATGAAGATTTAAAATAAATGCAAAAAAAGTTTCTTGCTGACCATGAATGAGTTGGCAAGCAATGGGAAGAGAAGGCACGAGAAAAGGCGGGCTTGAAGGCACGAGCAGAACAAGCAATTGACAATCTTACTACTACAATAAGGCAATGCCTAGATATTGAGAAGACACCCGCAGTGAGTGAAATAGAAGTTGCAGTTTCCAATGAGTTTGAAGACGCTTTGCAAAGGGACCTTCAAAATTTGTCATCTTCTTACTGGTCTGGACTTTAGACTTAATTCTTCATTTTCTCTCCTATTTTGTTAGCATTGTTCAGAACATATTTCTTGTATAACCTTTACAGCTTAGGCATATGCGGACAAAGAGCACCAAACATTTTTTTTTTTTTTGATGAGCCGTACATAGTTTATACTCTTGCAGGCCAGGAATAGTACCATGGATTCAAAGATAATAACTTTTGAGATATTTCACATTTATGGGACCGAGTCTTAAGCCTTCTGAAGTGACAAGGAGGTAAGCTCCATTACTGTAAACTTCTTCGACTACATGTGGGCCATCCCATTTTAAGTAAGCTTTCCCCCAGCATTATGTGAAAGGATGATTGATCTTCGCACTACCAGCACTAAGTCTCCTTTCTAGAATAAGCATGGTCAAACTTTCTTGTTAAAAGTACGTGCAAGGCAAGCTTGGTAACATTCGAACCTTTATTGTGCTTCTAGCCGCTTCTCATCCAATGTTTCTAGCTCAGCAAGGCAGAGTTTAGCATTATCATCATGAGTACGCTCTTCTTGAATTGCAATCCGGAGCACTGGAACTTGAAATTCCAAAGGGAGGATGGCCTCAATTCCATACACAAACGCATATGGAGTGGATTGAGTTGGGGTCCTATGTAATGTGCGAGAGGCCCACAACACTTTACCAATCCTTTCGTGCTCCGCTTTGACCTGAAGATGATTTTCTGCCGGAGCTTACATAACGTCTTGTCAAAGGCTTTTGCAAGGCCATTCGTAGTTGCATTGTACATTGTGAAGAACTTCTATTTAATGCCAAACCGTCTACAGAATTGATCTATCGAACTGTTGGTAAATGGCTTTCCATTGTCTATCAAATTTCATGTATGAAATCTTGTAAGCACAAAACTTGGAGACAATTTACAAAAGATGTAAGAATTTGATATTTTGGTGACAAGGATACAATTTCATTGATTTTCACCCTTTCTGCAAAAGCGTGAACCTCTGATTCTCCGTCAAAGGAATCAAAGTCGAGGACCTTCTAGTGTGCTTCTTGAACAACAAAAGTGTGGAGGATGTGTTGCAAAGTTCTTCGAGGAGGGTTTCGCAACCAATCCCAAAATCCATTAAGGTACCGAGCCTCTCCACATGGAAAGAGTCCTAAGTTCCATCTTGTCAAGCCATGGATGATCTTCTGAGCTATCTTAGGTTGTTACATGTATGAAACCAGAATATGATGATTGGCAATAAGTCACAAACTAAGCTATCAATCTTCCCTAATTTCCTTGGAACTTCTTTTAGGCAGTGGCATTGAGAACTCGCTCACTATATCATCATCAAAGTCTGTATAGTGACCCACATCATTTTTCTTGAAAGGGTCAGTCATGCATTCATATACACTAAGTTTTAAGTCTGATATCAAAGCATTGGATTTGCTAGAATTGGAGCTATCCTTCACTTTGATTGCAGGAAAAATGAGGTAGGCTCCTTTGTTGACAGGATCATTCGGACCAATGACCCATCCTTCTCTTTCTAGACGCCCTCCTTTTGGTGCACGTTTCCCCTCAATAAATGTGTCACAAGAAAATGTCATCATTAAAAAAAAAAGAGCGGAACTCACGGTGAATGAAATAAAAGTTATTTTTTAGCAACAGACATAATGAAGGCGTTCTTACAAGGCATGATTCACAAGAAAAAAATAAAATATAAATAAAAAGAAATATGGTTGTATGGTGGTTGTTGTATGAAGGTCCCAAACTTGTCAAGCACAGTGATAGTCATTTCATTATTATAAGTGTAGACAGGCCCGGTTGTACCAAAACTTTTCCAAGAATGACTTTAACATCTTTCTAGTGAAAAGCTGTCCAAGAGCACCATCATCTCAGGGTGAATAAAATAGAAGACGTTAGTTGTTATTTGTGCAGTCCAACTATGAAAGACTAATGCTCCTAAGACCGTGCAGCCTTTGAAACGAAGCTATGGTAGTGATAATCGAGTCATATCTCTTTGGGTATGATGAGAGCCACAACTCAAGTTTGTGATAATCAAGTCATACCTCATTGAGTATGACAAGAGCCACATCTCAAGTTTTTTAGGAAGTGAAACATGTGCAAAACTAAGCATGGTTTACGGGATTTAGTTTGTTGACTTGCATTTGCCAAACTTAGGTGATTGGGTGACAATAAATGCTGCCCACTTTGAAATCATGGGTTCCAACCCCACGCCCCTTCTTCTGATGTAACTATTAAATGCAGAGTCTTAAATGCTAACACAACATGCGTTCTTCAGTGAATCAATGCATAACACGTCACTCCTAGTTGGATCTGATGGCAGTCAGCCCCTCCCTCACCACACGCATAATCAAGCCCTACATGCAACTTCTCCTTCTCACGCACTAAGCCTATGTCGATGAGCCTGTTGAAATGTTTTTGCCGTAGTTGCTCGACCTCATTTGGCTCTTCCCACCACTGGATGGCCCTTTCTGTTTCAGTCCTTGCAGGTTGAGGAGTACGCAAATGGCCTTGGTGCGCACATGTGTGGCCCGTTGAAGTGGTTCGTGGCTTACCATAGCAAATTGTATAGGCTAGGCAGAACCATTAATGATGAACTAACACTTTTTTTTTTTTTTAAGAGAAAATTTCCACTCATCTTTCCATTCCTTCCTTGATCAAAAACATCTGTAATGCATGCAAGTATGCATACCACGTCAAGAAGTGACTTGAACCATTAATAATTTTCATTACTGTTCTCCCCAGAGGTTGGACCTGGTTTTCAATTCTTGCTAAGCAACTTGAATAAGTGGATATTGAGATTAGTGTGAGGTGTGAACGTAGTGCTACACCGGTGAGGTGAGTACCGGTTGCACCGGATTCCTGTGGTACGCGGTTGCATTGATTTTAGTAATGTAATCCATTATCGGAGTCTACAACACCTGGATTGTCTTAGAGGAGGCAGTAGTAAGGTGAGGCCATGACTCCTCATTTACTGCGGCCGTCATCTCACGTGAAGTAGTGAGAAAATCATGGGCTGTTGGGCTGTTGAGAGGTAAAGGGGAGAAGGCGTTAGAGAAAAAGGAGAGAAGAGAGAAAAGAAGTGGGGAAGATACGGGCGTTGGAGAGATTATGGGAAGAGTTTGAGTTTGTTGAGAGGAAGGAGGATAGTTGGTAGAGTGTTGGAGAGAAATGATGAGGGAATATTGATGGAGAAGGGGAGAAGATGTAGTTTGACCAAGAGAGAGATAAGGAAAGAGATAATGACGAGAGCTTATATAATATGGATAAAAAGAGTTGGGAGTGTATTCGACGGTGTGAAAGCCATCTGTTCTCTCTCTCTTTTTTTTTAACGCCTAAAGCCCTCATGGTGGAGAAAATTTGGGAGCTCAATTGGGAATTGATGTTATTGTTCAGGTAAGATGTTCAACAGGGACACTGCTACAACTGCCTCTGAGCTGGTGGTGTGGCAGTTTCAAGGGATGGAGACGATTACTCGAGCATTCTCTCTCTAGCGTTGATCATTGCAATGGTGATAGAGGCTTATCAAAGTACCTTCTTCTATTAAGTCTTCTAGCTTTATATTCATGTGTCTATCGGTACTTGGAAACTTTATTCAGTGATTGACAAAGTACGCTTACATTCCTAAAGGCAAGTGAGCGTCTTTTTTTCTATTTTTTTTCTTTATTATATAACCCAAAATATGCAAAATATACCATTCTCTGCCCATCTTAAGAAATAGGAACTGTATGAACTTTTATAACCTCTTTGCATTGTTATCACTTCTAGTCAACACAAATGTTGACCAAGTCCTCTTGACTATTCAGTTGGCATGGAACGAAAACTTTGCCGGCCAAAATTTTCCCCTGATGCCTTCTACTTTGTGTGGTAGTAAAGCCACAAATACAAAAGTCTTGTCACAACTGCTTTATCAACAAACTAAATCCTATAAACCATGCTTAGTTTTGCACATGTTTCACTTCCTAGAAAACTTAAGATGTGGCTCTCATCATACCCAATGAAGTATGACTAGATTATCACTGACTTGAGTTGTAGTTCTCGTCATACCCAATGAGGTATGACTCAATTATCATTGACTTGAGTATGGCTCTCGTCATACCCAATGAGGTATGCGTCAATTATTCGTTTCAAAGGCTGCACAGTCTTGGGAGCATTAGTCTTTCATAGTTGGATTGTACAAAAAACAACCAACATCTTCTATTTTATTCACCTTGAGATGATGGTGCTCTTGAACAGCTTACCACTAGGAAGATGTTAAGGCCATTCTTGGAAGGGTAAATTACAGAATGACCCCCTAGACTATCTGACAATATACAGTCTCCCCCCTCAACTATCAATAATACAAAAAATCCCCCTATTAGAAAAATTCTGGTTACAGAAGTTAGCATGGGTGTGATTTTATCGCTATACCCTTTGTTTTAAATCTCATTTTTAACAAATAAAATATAATTTTGAAATCTCAAAAATATCCTTAATGAATTAAAACCCAAATCGTGCATCTTCTTCTTCCTTCTTTATCCCTTCTTTCTCCTTTGCACCTCCACCGCCACCACCACTACTGTTGCTACATCCTTTACCACCACTACCACCACCTATTTTTCCCGACAACAACCACTGGCACCCGTCAGGCCATCACTACCTCCTTCCCCACCACCACCACCACCTCCTTTGCCCCATTGCCACCACCACCTATGACGGGACTGTGTACTCCCATATCCATCTTCAACAATGGGACTGTGCACCCCCTAAACACATTTTCAATGACAGGACCATGCATCCCTGATCGACGGGTATTGCACACACTTATAATGATGTTTAAACATAGATGCAAGAAATTTAGGTTCTTATGAGTTTCTGATGATCACCGGTGATTCCGTCTGACTGGAATCATAATTGAAGCGATGGTCTTCTCCTTTTTTCGGATTTGAGAATCTCAAGCTTTGATTCCAGATATCTTGAAAACGATAAATTCCCACAAACCCTAATCGATCGTACCCATCAGACAACAAATGGGTTATGTATGGGTTGTTTCACTGAGGAAACTCCGATGATGTTCAAGAGAATGTCTCCCGTACCTGAATCAACAATGCAAATACCACAATGGATGAAGCTTGGATTTGATTAGAACAAACAAGCTACTCAAATTTAAAGGGAATTTTTTTTCAAAATTTCATAGAGTTTCTTACTTTCTGTAAAGCTTCAAGGATTCTTTGTTGTTCGATGAATAATTCACTGAAGAGGATCTTCATTCTCAGGCTCCCTAAGCGACACCACCACCCTTTTATCACCCTACCTTGAAATCAAACCAGGATCATTTTTTTATGACAAATACAGGGGAAAATATGATAGCAACATTATGGTGGCATAGGCCAAATACTATAGATCTTACAATGGCTACATCGATGTGTTGCTCTAGGCTGCAACATGGATGTATCAAGCAACCAACGATCAATATTACCCAAACTACCTTGGAAACGATGGTGACTCCATGGGTGGAATCGGTTGGGCCATGACCAAGTTTGGATGGGATGACAAGTACACTGGGGTTTAAGTTCTTGTCTCCAAGTTCCTCTTGCAAGGGAAGGCATGCCAACATGTTTTGGTGTTTGAGAAGTACCAACAAAAGGCTAAGTATTTTATGTGCTCGTGCCTTGGAAAGGGCAGTAGGAATGTTCAGAGGACCCCAGGAAAAAGTCTCAAGTGCGCTACTGCACTGCATCACTCTCTAAGCTTCTTAGATTTGCCAAATCTCAGGTGGATTACATACTTGGAGACAACCCAAGAGCCACTAGTTACATGGTGGGCTATGGAAGCAACGATCCAAGTTCATCACCTAGCTTCCTCCAATGTCTCCATTAAAGTGATGCTCCGAAGCCCATGGGCAATCTTCTTTAGTTCCTTGAAAGCTCAACACCTCGGTTTTTGATTCTCCAAGAAAATCGTGTCGTCTTCTTCGGGGTTTCCAAGCTCCACACATGTTAACTAAAGCTTGGATGTCAATGAAGGGAGTGTGGAAGAAAATGATCAGGCGACAATGATGAACATGGTGAAAATGCCTCTATTTTTCTATGTTTTTGGCGTTATATTTATGGCTTACAATCAATAATAGAGGAAGATCAGGTGGTATCTAGATTTCGACATGATAAGATCGGGAGTACATGGTCCCATCATTGAGAATGGGTATTGGTCACGATCCCGCCGTTGAAGGTATAGGAGGGTGCATATTCATGTTGTTGAAGATCGGTATCAGGGAGGAGTTGGATTGGGGAAAGTGGGAATGAAGGGTTGATGGTGCGATCGAGGTGTCAACAATGGGGTGGATGGGTGTCAATCACCAGTGGGAACTGGTTGTATCGGGAGATTGTTGCCGATGGCTAAGGGAGGGAGGGAAGAGGAAGGAAGAAGAACAATAGAAGATGAACATTTTTGTCTTTATATGGATTAAGGGTATTTTTGTCATTTTATAACATTCCCATGTGTCGTAAGGGTAGTTTTGGGTTTTAGAACAAATTTTTGGTGACGTGATTCCCTTGATTAACAGTTAACGACGAACAACTGACGGCAGGGTGTTTTTTGAAATCAATAGATTGGTCAAAAGGGGATTTTCGGTATTATTGATAGTAGTCAAGTGGGGAATCTGTATATTGTCAGATAGTCTAGGGGTCATTCTATAATTTACCCTTGAAAAAGTTGTGATACAACCGAACTTGTCTACACTTTAATAATAGAATGACCATCACTGTGCTTGACAAGTTTGGGACCTTCATGCAACAACCACCATACAACCATCTTTCTTTTTATTTTTTATTTATTTTATTGATGGCATCTTCCAGTGAAACGTCCATTGAGGGGAAACGTGCACCAAAAGGAAGGCATTTAGAAAGAGAAGGATGGGTCATCGGTCCAAATGATATCAACAAAGGAGCCTACCTCATTTTTCCTGTAGTCAAAGTGAAGGATAGCTCAAACTCTAGCAAATCCAATGCTTTGGTATCAGACTGAAAGCATAATGTATATGAATGCATGACTAGCCCTTTCAAGAAAAAATGATGTGGGTCACTATAATGACTTCAATGATGATATAGTGAGTGAGTTCCTAATGACATTGCTTAAAAGAAATTCCAAGGCAATTAGTGAGTGAGTTCCTAATGACATCGCCTAAAAGAAATTCCAAGGCAATTAGGGAGATCGACAGCCCGGTTTGCGACTTGTTGCCAATTATCATATTTTGGCTTTGTACACGCCACAACCTGAGATAACTCAGAAGATCGTCCATGGCTTGACAAGATGAGGCTCAGGACTCTCTCCTAGTGGAGAAACCCGATACCTTCATCGATTTTGGGACTGGTCGCAAAAGGTTCGAGGAAACCTTTTATCTCGAGGCCTGCATAAACTCAACCAAGCAGTATTTGTAGCTACATTCGACTATGACAGTCCAGTGGGTATGTTTCGTGCTTTATGTGAGATATGATGCAAGGAAACAAACACCTTTGTGACTAATGTTGGAGAGATTGGGATTTTATTGACAGAAATTAGCCAAATTTCTGCCCTTCCAATTTTGGGGGAATATTATGAAGAGGTAATCCCAAGCTATGAGGAATTAATTGGTCATGATGAAACAGGTGCTAGATGGCTTCCCAAATCATGCAAATACTTTTTCCAAGCTTATGCATTGCTTACATCAGACCACTGTTCTGATGAAATCACTCACACTAGTTGGCTTGACTTTTGGTACACATCAAAGCCTCGCACTCCGAATCTTCATTCCACTCAATAGTTTAAGTATGAAACGGAGAACCATTTCAATCATAAAACTCGGACATTCTTTCTTAGGAATGTCCATTAATAGAAGCGCCCTTATTTGTGTTCCGAGCCCATGTTGCACGAAGGTGAGGATCCTAAGCTTTGTTTAAATTTTCAATGCAATCAAGAAGTGGAGGAAGCCCATATTGCAACATATTTGACACTTTGGCTTAGCCGTTTTGTACTTCCAACCACAAGCGAATACATACGTCTTGGGACATTTAAAGTAACATGTCATTTGGCTCACAGCATAAGGTATAGCTTAGCTCCTCCAACCTTAGCAAGTATTTATCGCAGACTTTCAGCCACATACTTTGGGTTGAGGATGCGCCATGAACTTGGTCAGTGCTCAGACTTCTTTTCAAATCACTACTTTTATGCATGGATCGGATTGCATTTTCCCTGCCAGGTTTCAATCAGGTTGATGTACATAGCAAATCACTCTTGATTCTTCAATTTAAGGGAACTGCTAATGCATATCAATTTTATGAGAAGGAAATCCATGAAGCATGAGAGATGGTCTGCCCCATTGGATCTTGGAATTTCTTATGGTAGCCTTTAGCACTTCGTTTCCCATAGACGACTGGAGAAGTTTGCTTCGATCGCGATTGTAGCGATGAAGAGAAAGAATTTTTTATCAGCATTTGTCCCAGATATTTGGTTTTCGTCGTAACTCTGAATGTGACATAGAGATATATAGCCCACATCGCTTTGCACGTCAGCATGGTTTTCATCAAAGAATTCCAAGGCATCCAGTTTTTAGGACTAACAAAGTTGATGCCGTGACAACTTATAGTTTATGGCAGGCATTAGTTTATTTTGGGATAGGTGCTCAGTTTCACATTCAAAAACGCTCAGGTCATGAGGAGAAGTATATGGACGTTGAGTACTTGATTTGATTGCATCAACAAGTTACTCTATTTTTTTCTCGGTTGTAGATATACACTCTATGAAACTGTGAGTTTAATGAGTATGTAATTGATGCTAGAAGGGGAGAAGCTGATCGTAATGCTTGTAGAGAAAAACTTGTAGTTGTTCAAGCCTTTACATTATCCTACAAACGCAAACGTGCAAGGTCTTCTCGTACCCCCCGCTCCATGGACGACATATCTCTACATGCAGAAGAGCTTGATGGTGACAATCACCCAAATAGTATCAAAACCCTTTTGGGTCTTTGGTAAACCAATCACGAAATCCATTGATATATGATCCCATTTTCACATCGGTATCTTATGTGGCTGTAGTGGTTTAGCGGGTTTCTGATATTCCGCCATGATCTGTTGGCAAGTCAAGCATCCAACCACAAATTCAGCTACATCCTTCTTCATGTTGCACCACCAATAAGTCTCCTTAATGTCTTTGTACATCTTGGTGTTGGCAGGGTGAATTGTGTATGTAGCTCCATGTGTCTTAGCCAAAATCTCCCTCTTCAGCCCCTTAATATTGGGAACACATAACCGGTTTCCAAAACGAAGAACGCCATCTTCCCCCATGTTGAAGTCGACATGATTCCCATTCTTAATCTCTTCCAAGATTTTAGCAAGTTGTGAATCGGAAAATTGGCTCTCCTTGATCTTTTCTGTCAGTGTAGGCTTCACCTTGAGTTGTGCAACCACATTTGCTCAGATGGTAGTGAATGTGCAATCATAGTCTTTGATCAATTCCATCGTGATAAGATATACTTCAAACTCTTATGGTTGGTGTAGATTTCGCGAGTCTCACCATAAAGGTAGTGTTTTCAAATCTTCAATGCAAAAACTACCATTGCCAACTCGAGATCATGGGTAGGATAGTTTTACTCATATGGCTTAAGTTGTCGAGGTGCATACGTAATGACCTTTCCATGTTGCATCAGTACACACCCCAAACCTTTTCGTGAAGCATCACTATAAACGACAAATCCATCCGAACCTGATGGCAGTATAAGAACTGGAGCTAACACTAATCTATTCTTCAGTTCTTGGAAGCTGCTTTCACACTTGTCGCTCCACTTAAACTTGGCTTGCTTTTGGGTCAATTTAGTAAGTGGTCCAGCTATACGGGAAAATCCCTTAACAAAATGCCGGTAATATCCCATAAGACTCAAGAAGCTACGGATTTCTGTCACATTCGTCGGTCATGGCTAGTCAACAACGGCTTCAACCTTCTGTGGATCAACAAGGATTCCATCCTTGGAGATGACGTGCCCCAAGAAGGAAATTCTATCAAGCCAAAATTTGCACTTGCTGAATTTTGCATACAACTTTTGTTCTAGTGTACGCAACACAATTCGAAGGTGTCTTTGTGTTCTGCTTGGCTCTTAGAATAAACTAAAATGTCATCAATGAAGACAATCACAAAGTGAATTAGATACGGCATGAACACTTGGTTCATCATATCCATAAAGGCTGCATGGGCATTAATCAAGCCAAATGACATCATCAAGAACATAGTGCTCGTAGTGTGTACGAAATGCACTCTTTGGAATATCTTCCTTCTTGATTTTGAGTTGGTGATAACCCGATTGAAGATCTATCTTGGAAACACAGTGACACCTTGAAGTTGGTTGAATAGATCATCAATCCTTGGTAACGGGTACCTATTATTCACGGTCACCTTGTTCATTTGTCTATAGTCAATACATAATCTCATGACTCCATCATTCTTCTTCACAAAGAAGATTGGTGAACTCCTTATCCAACAATTCTTATAACTGTATCTTCAGCTGGTCACCTTGTTCATTTGTCCCCACGGAGATACACTAGGGCGTATAAACTCCTTGTCCAACAATTCTTATAACTGTATCTTTAGCTCTTTCAACTCAGCTGGTGCCATGTGATAATGAGTAATCGAAATAAGCTTGGTTCCAGGTGCTACATCAATAACAAACTCGATCTTTTGATTTGGTGGTAATCTGAGAAGATCCTTTAGAAACACATCAATGAACTCCCTTACAATGGGAATACTCTCAACATTATCTTCCTTATTTGGCTCATACACCACATAAGCCAAATACCCTTGCCAAACCTTATGGAATAGGTTATTGGCTTGGATGGTGGAGATAAGACTCGTAAATAGACTTTTGCGTACTCCTTGGAATACGAACTCAGTCTGGCATGGGATCCTAAACACCACCTCCTTTGTGTAACAGTTCACATTGGCATGATAAGACGTCAACCAATCCATCCCTAAAATAACATCAAAGTTGTTCATGTTTAATAATATCAAATTAGTGTTGCCGTAAGGATTAGTTTTATACCAAAGATCTATCTCTCTATTGGGTGGTAACTTGGGAACTCTACGTATGTTTATTTTTATAGCCTTGTCTATCAAGCATGACATGGTCTCTAACTACCTCGACTTAACTTTCTATGGGTCTTAATATCCTATCTATTCTATTATCTTCTATCTACCTAGGTGAAATTCTCACCTATGAGCACCAAAACGATAGTCTAATACTTGTATCCATCAAGACTATGTCATGTATAAACAGTTTAAATTCATAGATCAAATAATCCTCAATATCATTTTCACTGACTTGACATAATCTAAATGAATCTCCTAAAATAAGCTCATCTCAAAACATATAAAGTCTACATAATCCAAACCTGGCTGCTCTGATACCAACTCTGTCATGCCCTGAAACCAGCACGCGGAAATCTAAGTATAATATAGGAAACACATGTGCGTGGTGTCGCAGATCTTGGAGTGTGACATTATCATTTCTTTGTGGAAGAGGTTTCTTACCTACTTATCTTACTTATTTGCAGCGTGTATATATATATATATATATAGAGCAGGATGGTTGAAGTGGAGAGGTGCTTCTGGAGTGTTGTGTGATAAACGAATACCACTAAAATTAAAAGGAA
>JAOXJP010140874.1:0-13354 GCA_025762735.1 Platanus orientalis | reverse complement strand
CTTCTCCTGTGTACCAAAGTTTAAAACCATCAATATCTTTAGCCTTTTTTCCTTTCCATTTAGTCTCTTATAGACAAGCAATATTAACTCTCCTTCTTTTCATAGTGTCCACTAACTCTATGGATGAGCTAGCAGACCAATTGGATGAGCTAGCAGACCAATTGAATGTTATTCCCACTAAAAAGTAGTTTTCCAAACATTATAGTTAGGTAGCCATTATCTTCTGAAATAGAATAAATTAGAGCAATATATAATGGGTAATGATGAGGGGAATGAATAAACAAGTTAAGGCAATATACAATGACTATGTAGATGAAGATTCCCTTTTTTTGCAAAATAGAACTTATTATAACCAAAATGAGTGGAAGGGTTTTCTCTCATTTTTGGTGTATATATACTTTTAGAATCTAAGATTTAGGGAAAAGGTAACACATGACTTTTATCAAATTAGGCATCATTTCAAACAAAATGGACGGTGGAGATCTAACCATATGCCCCCCATCTTTGTTCCAAAAATGGAAAATAGATCATCTCATGTGGTATTTAGTTTCATAGGTCCAGGTTGGACTTGGTCAAGGTTTGAGTCAAATTCAGGATTGTTTGAATTTATGGTTTAAAAAGTGTTTGAACATATGTTTTATCTAGGCCAAGGGTGTGTTTGGGCTTAAGTTTTTTTTTTTATGTTTTGTGGTGTATCTTAACTCGATGCATCTACACTACACTTCTCTACACCCATATAATTTTGATCAACACCCCTATCTTAAATAAATTGATGACACTGATCATCATGGTGAGATCCAATTTTTTATTTGAGATTTCAAGGTACTTAATCGGATGATTAAGATTTGACACGGTGTGATAAAAGACTTAGGAATGGTCTCTAAAGGTCATGTCTTGTACCCTAAGCTTTCGAGGCATGCTGGATCCATTTGATTACCCATCCAATGTGAATATTTCTTAGAATTTGAAAGATTTTAAATCAAATGTCAAGATTCACTAAAACTTGATTTGTCAAATTTGAACCCTTTATCCTCTGGTTTTGGGACATTCTGAGCATTCTGTGATGTTAGATTGATCATCCGATCCATCTTTTGATCAAATTTTGAAAGATTTCAAATTGAGGGCCGATATTTGTTAAACTATATTATGATAAAATTTAAGGATCAAAAAACACTCTATTTCAGGGTTTTGGACTGCTCTTGACGCATCCATAACACCCGATTGGTTGTCTGATGTTTATATGAAAAGATTTAGTACTCCACCTTTTATGAGGAGTAAAATCTTAATTTTCAATGCAGATGTAATCAAACTTGGGATGACTTTCAGAAAACTACGAGGTCGGAAAGAAAAATAGAAAGACGAAGAATGTGGATCCTATGGGGATCTTTGGGAAAAATTGACGGTCTAGAATGCCAAATTAGGAAATAACAAAAATGCCCTAAAAATGGGAGGTTGTCTAACCACATCGACTTCCTAAGATGCCTAAGGTCCATTCTAGAGAGTTAGTGCTACCCATTAAAAGAAACCTCAGGACCCTAGGCCAAAATTAGGTTTTGACAGTAGGATTTGAAGAGGTATAAAAGACTTACTGCTAGCAAACTTTTATTTGGAATAAGAATGTATATATCTACAAACCTATACAAATAGGAGAATTTCTATACAAGTTGGGCACTTCCATCAGTCTTTTGGGTGTCCTATGAGTCTAACGCAACCCTATAATCGATTACCAGAGGTTTGAATATAAAGATATACTAATTTTGGGTTTTCTGTTCCGCAAGTCATTCAATTACAGTGATCTTGCTTAACCTTGTGATTGGTTAGTCAGTTGCGGCAACTAACATGAGGCACGCTTAAGCTACCTCATTCACGATGTAGGGTGTATTTTGTGTAATTATGTCAATCACTGGTTTTTTTGTGTCTATAGTGATAGTTAATGAGCATGGGAACATGTGGGGTCATGGGGAGGGGAGGGGAGTGGAGGGGACCGGGGGGGGGAGAGGTAAATAGTAGATAATATTGATCTTCAATGTGATTAGCATCACCTGTGGAGGGCTTCAAGGCTCCTTCGCTGATGACGGTGGGTGAACAGGGGAAGAAAGACAAGTAGGGTTTTGGGGGAGAGGTGAAAAAAGCTTTTAACTTGGGCTAGGTTTTTTAACCCATGGTTAAACAAATTAGGCAAAAATCGTGAGACTCTTTAGATTTAGTTTTTTCTCCGTGTGTGGAACGTTAACAAGCATTAACGGATAAGAAAGGGTTTGCTCCGATTTTGGTTGTGTTTTATACTAATTTCAACATATTGGGACTCAATACCACAATACAACTCCTCTATTCCTTACAATAGGAAAGAAGAAAAAAAAAACAACAGCAATGACAACAAACAAACAAAAAACTCTCCTCTATCAAGTTTTTTTTTTGGGTTTGGATATTAACCGTGTTTGGTAACCTTCAAAGAATACATTCTCCTCTTTCTTTTTTCTTCCATTATTTTTTCTCTTTAAAAAATGAGAAAAAGAGAAGGATGCATTCTTTGGAAGGGTACTAAACAGACACTAAATCACTAAGTGTTACCCACTCCAGCTTTTGTGCACTCAAAATCCATGCACAATGTATGTGCACAAATTAGGGAGCGAACACATCAACACCAAAAAGTGATAGGCACGCCCCCCAAAAGTGTAAATCAATTTTCGATGCTGATGTGTCCACCCCTGGTTTGTGCACATGCATTGTGCATGGATTTTGAGTGCACAAAAGTCGGGCTCAGTTTTACCTTGTAACAAATTATGTAACGTGAATAAAAAATCACAAAAAGATAAAAACTCGTGGTTAAAAGACTAAAAACCCATGTTAAATGCCCATTCGTAAGAGGGAGAGGAAAAGGTAAGAGATAGTTGTGTTATTTTAACTTGGGAGCTTCTAATAGTACCCCGAAAATTTCTTTTCACCCTTCTCACCCCACTCATGGAAGAAAAAGAAGGAAGAGGAGAAGAAAAAGTAGAATTCATGCCACACCGGCGACGGTGATGGTGCGAGTGGTAGATTTTTTTTTTTTGAAACATGGTTGTGCTGCTCTCTATTTGGCCCTTGCATGGCCAAATACTCTAGAGGTCTGAAAAGAGGCTTTGAACAAGTTCGAACAATGTTAAAAAAAATGAAAAAATGAAGAAAAAAAGACGTTTATGTTGCCGTCAGGGTGGCCGTCACCATTGCCACGGTTGGGGGGTCGCTGGAGTAGTGTGGCTCTTGTTGGAAGGGGGTAGGGTGTGGAGAGAAGGGATAGAAGGCTAATTTTAAACATGAATATATGCACAAAGAGGGAGATATTGTAGATGATGTTGCTCATAAATTAGAACGGGATGGGTGAAGTGGAGAGGTGCTTCTGGAATATTGTGTGATATACGAATACCACTAAAATTAAAGAAAAAATTCTATAAGACAGTTATTAGACCAACCATACTTTATAGAATAGAATGTTGGGTAACCAACAAACCAACAAGTACATAAAATGAGTGTGGCTGAAATGAGGATGTTGAGATAGATGAGTGGCGTAGAAAGGATAAAATTAGGAATGAATTCATTTGTGAGACTTTAGGGATAGCACCAATAGGTGATAAAATGAGAAAAAGTTGATTGAAATGATTTGGGTATGTGTAACGAAGACCAATGACTACACCAGTGAAGCGGAATGAGACAATACGAATAGAAGGTGCTAAGAATAGAGGAAAACCAAAATTGACCTAGGTGGAGGAAGTAAGGAAGGACATGGTAACTTGTAATTTAACGACATATATGACCTTAAACATAATAGAATGACGAAATAGGATTCGTGTAGCCGACTCCAAATAATTAGGATAAGGCTGTTTGTTATTGTTGTTGTTATTGATATATGTTGAAATTTTGAAAAATTAAAAAATGGGGGTGAAAGAGAAATTTTTGGGGTGTTATTAGAAGCACCCTTTTAACTTTTACCTTTAAAAGATTCTTATTCATTTAAAGGAGCGACGTGGCGCTCTAATATTGGAAGCCGTAGGACTTGCTCTCTCGAAGTGATAAGCCGGGACCCATCAAAACAAAAAAAAAAAAACAAGAAGTGATAAGCTGGGTGGGCAATCTGTTACCACATTTTACATAAAGGAAGATTTGTTCACCCCATCTTCAGGCAGTAGTCGGAGACTTTATTTATTTGGTCTTCGCTAAGCGAATCTTTTTGTTGTTGTTGAGAGACCGTTTTCTTCTTCAGTCCTGGCTTAACAAATCTATCTCCGTTGTTGTCTAAAACAAGAAAATGGGTGATGTGGATACGGCGATTCTATCCTGTCATCTTCAGGCGATGTTCGACTGGTTGGCCTCGCCAACCCTCAACAAGTTTCAATCCCGACATGGTGTTGATGAAGATCTCAAAAAGCTAAGAAGTAACATGTTAAAATTGCAGGATGTACTCAACGATGCTGAACAAAAACAGAGGAGGATCAGTCGTGTAAAGGAGTGGTTGGATGATTTCAACCATCTGGTCTACGATGCCGAGGACATATTGGACCTGTATGCAACCCAAGTTGGACGATGGAGCCAGGTATTTAACTCTTCTGACGCTTCTTCTTCCAGTTCTACTAATATTAATGAGATGAAGAAGAAATTCGATATACAATCTCCCTTGAAGGAGATAGTCGAGAAAGCAGAGGAGCTTTCCAAACAGACGGATGTCCTCCGCTTGGAAGCAGGTGTTGTAGGGAGACCAACCACCGAAATCGAAAGAAGGGGACGAGAAACGAGTTCCCTTGTAGATGAATCTCGGGTTTATGGTCGGGAGAGTGATAAGGAGAAGATAATTGAATTGTTGCTTTCTGATGGGTCCAGCAGAGGAGATGAGGTTGGGGTTATACCCATAGTCGGAATGGGAGGGCTCGGGAAGACAACCCTTGCTCAGCTTGTATACAATGACAAGAGGGTAGTGAGGCATTTTCATCCCAAAGCATGGGTTTGTGTGTCTGAAGAAGTTGATGTTAGGAGGATAACAAGAGCTATACTTGAGTTGGTCACTAAAAAACATTGTAATTTGGAGTACTTAGATTTACTTCAAGTTGAACTTAAAGGTGAATTAAGTGGAAAGAGATTTTTAATTGTTCTAGATGACATATGGAACGAGAACCCCAAAGACTGGGAAGACTTACGAATTCCTTTCAGATTTGGGAAGCAAGGAAGTAAAATTATAGTAACTACCCGAAGTGAAAAAGTTTCAAGAATCATGGGAACGACTTTGGCTTTTTCTCTAGGGGTTTTAGAAAAGGAAGAATGCTCATCACTGTTTTGGAAATATGTGACTGTAGAAAACAAATATTTGACTACACATCCAAATCTGAAAGCAATTGGTGACGAAATTGTGGGAAAGTGTAAAGGTTTGCCTCTTGCAATAAAGGCACTTGCAGGCCTCTTGCGGTTCAGAGTTGAAGAGGATGAATGGAATGATATACTGAAAACGGAATTTTGGGATATACCGGAAGGTGACAATATTATTTTACCAATTCTAAGATTGAGCTATCAACATCTCCCTCCACATCTAAAGCAGTGCTTTTCATATTGTTCCATCTTTCCTAAAGACTACAAGCTTGACAAGGAGGAATTAGTCTGGATGTGGATGGCAGAAGGCTTTGTGTCCTTCTCAGAAAGGAAACAAATGGAAGACATTGGCAGCAGGTATTTTGATGATCTGTTTTCGAGGTCCTTTTTTCAATACTATCGTGATGATTATGGTATGTTACATGTTGTAATGCACGACCTTGCTCATGACTTAGCACGATCCATTTCAAAGGAGACATGTATTGGATTGGATGGTGATAAGTTGAAACATTTTTCTGAGAAAGCTCGCTATTCCTCTTTGGTTTGTGTAAGAGATCAACCGGTAGAGTTTGATAGCTTCTATAACGGCATGTGTCTTCGCACATTTCTACTACGATTTCCATATTTCAATGATGATGTCATTCAAAAGTGGCCTAATGATCTATTTTATGAATGGAAATGTTTGCGTGTGTTGTCCTTGCATCACCATCGCATTGCTGAGTTGCCTGATTCAATTGGTAATTTAGTACTTCTACGGTACCTCAACGTCTATGGCACTTGTATTTCAAAGTTACCAGAATCAGTTTGTACCCTATACAATTTACAAACGTTGATACTTGGTCATGGTTTTGTTCAATTACGTGGTGATTATATCAGTGGATTACCCAAAGGCTTGCACAACCTAATTAATCTCCGCCATATTAAAATGAGAAAATGGTTTGGTTTAATGGAAATGCCACGTGAAATAGGAAAACTAATTGGTCTTCAAACACTAAGTGATTTTGTTGTGGGAAATAGTAATGAGTCTGCTAGGCTGGGGGAGTTAAAGGATTTGATACATCTAAGAGGACAACTTCACATTTTAGGCCTACAGAATGTAGTGGATGTTATGGATGCCAAGGAAGCAAATTTGGAGAATAAACGACACCTTTACAAGTTGACGTTGGATTGGACTAATGTTTCGGATATTGATTTAGGAGAAGAAAAAGGTGTTGATGTGGAGGAAATAATTGAGTGCCTCCAACCTAATAAGAACCTAAAAGAGCTTAGCATTAAGTACTATCCTGGTATACGTTTCCCTAGTTGGATAACAGTGCTTTCTAGTCTTGTATACTTAGAACTCTATAATTGTGAAGGAAATGTCTTCAAGAGTAGGAAAAGGCCTGAGTGGGAGGAAAGGTCTTCAAGACCTGAAGAAGGCCAAGAGGAGGAGGAAGGTAAACTATTATTTCCCCACCTTGCTTATCTTAAAATTTATAGTTGCTGCAAGCTGACTCGACTCCCCTTTTACCAGTTACCTTCCTTGGTTAAATTAGAAATATCTGTTTGTGCAGAACTTACTACCCTTTCAAGGCTGAGAATTCCCCTACATGGTTCTAGTGGTGAAGAATTTCCTTGCCTTCGTAAGCTTCAAATAAATTATTGTCGGAAGTTATGGCAATTGCCAGACCTCCTTTCTTCCTTAGAAGACTTGCATATTCAAGGTTGTCCAAAATTGTGCGCTCTTCCAATGTTTCCATTGCTTCGTCGTCTCTATTTGTCTGTATGTGATGGGAAGACATTATTTACGAGGGTGGGTCCACTCCCCTCTCTTTCTAAGTTGTACATTTCTAATATTAGATGGTTTAATTGTCTAACGGAGGAGTTCTTGCAACCCCTAACATCACTTGAAGAGTTGACCATTCATAATTGTAAGGATCTCAAGGCTTTCGGGAGTGAGGTCGTGGGGTTACATCACCTCACTTCTCTCCAACGAGTGGAGATTCGTGGATGTGATGAACTCACTTTGTCATTTCCAGAGGAAGAAGGATTCCCTATCAAGCTTCAATTTTTAGAACTTAGTACTCTTAATAAACTCGAGAAACTGCCCCAGTTACACAACCTCACATTTTTGGTAGAATTGGTTATAAGAATGGCTCCACGGCTTACATCCTTTCCGGAAACTGGAATGCCCCCCCAACTACGAAGACTAAAGATTGGTCAATGCTTGAAACTCAAGTCATTGCCCAAGGGGCTACGCAACCTCACTTGCCTCGAAGAGCTTGAAATCGATAGATGCCTATGTCTCACATCCTTTACAGAAATAGAAGACAAAGAAGGTGGGTTGTTTCCCCCAACACTAAAAACTCTTCGCATCGAAGGCTGTAGAAATTTGAAGGAGTTGTCTAGGCTTGAGTGGATTCATCACAACCTCACATCTCTTGGGGATTCAACAATCAAAGGTTGTTGCACCTCCACTGCCTTGAAAGAGATTTGGATCAGTAAATGCAAGAGCCTCGAGTCCTTGCCCAGGGGGTTGCACAACCTTACATGTCTTGAAGAACTTGAAATCGAAAGTTGCCCGGTTCTTGCATCCTTTACAGTAGCAGAAAATGAAGAAGGTGGGTTGTTTCCCCCGTCACTTAAACATCTTTACATCAAAGGCTGTGAAAATTTGAAGGAGCTGTCTAGGCGTGAGTGGATTTATCACAACCTAACATCTCTTAGAGATTCAACAACCAAAGGGTGTTGCATCACCACTGCCTTGAAAGAGATTTGGATAAGTGGATGCATGAAACTCGAGTCCTTGCCCAAGGGACTACGCAACCTTACTTCCCTTAAAAAGCTCAAAATCGATAATTGCCCAGGTCTCACATCGTTAACAGTAGCAGAAGACGAAGAAGGTGGATTGTTTCCCCCCACACTTAAAAGTCTTCAAATTGAAGATTGTAGAAATCTGAAGGAGTTGTCTAAGCATGAGTGGATTCATCACAACCTCACATCTATTAGAGATACATCGATGAAAGGGTGTCACACCACCATTGCCTTGAAAAAGATTTGGATCATTGAATGCATGAGTCTCGAGTCCTTGCCCAAGGGGCTGCGCAACCTAACTTCTCTTGAAGAGTTGAAAATCGATAGATGCCCAAGTCTTACATCCTTTACAACAATAGAAGATGAAGAAGGTGGGTTGTTTCCTCCTGCTCTTATAAGTCTTTGCATCAAAGGCTGTGGAAATCTGAAGGAGCTCTCTAGGCATGAGTGGATTCATCACAATCTCACATTTCTTGAAGATTCAAAGAGGAAAGGGTATCACACCACCACTGCCTTGAAAGAAATTTGGATCGAGGAATGCATGAACCTTGAGTCCTTACCTTCACGGATGCAGAACCTCACGTCTCTTGAAAATTTGAGAATCGTGAGGTGTCCTCGATTGGTTATCTTCTCGGAAGGTGGGTTGCCTACCAATCTAATATTTCTTGAGATCAGCGGATGTGGTGACTACATGGATAGCTTGCCTAAGCGTGCTGGGCTACACAGACTGAGTTCTCTTGAAACTTTGACCATCAGTTGGTGTTCTGGTATGGTGTCCTTTCCAAAGGAGGAGGATGAGAAGGAATGGCAACTGCCACGTACTCTTAGAAAGCTTTCATTTGAACATTTCGAGAGTTTGGAGTTCTTTCGACCCAAGTGGCTGCACAACCTCTGCTCTCTTGATACCTTGGAAATCAGTCATGCTTCTAAACTTACAGACTTGCCAGAAGAGGGTCCACCCACTACTCTTAAAGAACTTTGCTTCTATCATCTTGAGAGTCTCAATTTTCTACGAGGCAAATGGCTTCACAACCTCACCTCTCTTCAAAAATTGTATATTCTTAATGCTCCTAAGCTTGCATCTTTGCCAGAAGAGGGGTTACCCGCTACTCTTCGATATTTACAGATTGGAAATTGTCTCCTTCTAATGGAATCATGCCTAAAGGAAAGAGGGAGAGATTGGCCCAAGATAGCCCACATCCCCTACATAGATATATATTGAAGAAGAAGATTGAATGCTCAATGTTCCTTCATAGATAAAGTAAGCATTGCATCCTGACAGGTTGTCATCTTCTCAAATTACATAATTTTCTTTGTTTATTTCATTATTTTACTATTCTAAGAAAAGGGAAAAATAAGAAAAGAAAAATGAAAGAAAACGTATGTTTCTTTATGTGTAATGCTAAGAGGCAGATTGTATTCTTATGTATTTCTTAGGAACATATGCTGTTTGTTTGAGGATCTCTAATTCTTATTAATCACTTAGATGGTGATAAATGCCATCACCATTTTCTTCTTTGATTATTTTTGTTATCATTTCACCATATCTTGTGAAACGATATAGCCATTGAGGTACTTTTGCTAGCAGGAAGCTTGATCTTCAGTGCAACCTAAACCTTTGGATCTGGTATTCATCCTTTATTTTTATGGCTTGAAGGTGGGTGGAAGTTTCTTCTTCTTGAAGATGCTACAATTCTATAACCACATAAGGGTCATAGAGAATCTTTGGAGTAGCTTTCTTTAATTTGTGTAAGGTAAATCCTTTTGCATGTCTTGACAATCACTATAATCTCTATACATGAACAGTTCTGTTCCTTTTTCTTTTATTCTTTTTTTTAATGTTTATGGTAAACAACATGAACGGTTCTATTGCTTTACTGTTTTTTCCTACCTTGTATTCTTGTAGATTCTTCTATTGTCTTTCATTCATGGTCCCCCCTAATAAAGTAATTTATCTATGAACGCAACACAGATTTTCATGAACAGAGCATTGCATCTTACCACTATTGCATGTCTATGCTTTCTTTGGATTCTATCTCCTTACTTGCAATCTACATGTCTATGTAAATATTATCAACTCCACACCTCATTTCAATCTCCTTCCATGTAGGATTGCCTGACCTTATTCTCTTGCGCAAACATTGAGCTGTGGTTTACACATGCACAGTTTTTTCCAACCTTAACCTTTTTTTTCTCAATGTACCCATACCAATAGAAATCGGAAATATAAAACATGAACTACATATATATTTTTTTATCTAAACACTGGTATGGCGTGATTGGTAACATAAAACTCTCAGGCAAAATAAAAAATACAGATTTTGTGCACTTTACAATTATGACACTGGGGGTGTATTTAGGGAGAAAAGAAATGGAGTTAATGTAAGCAATCTTAAGAAACTGATTCAATTTTGATTATCCATCTCTTTGTTCTTTCAGCACCATTTCAAATTTCTTTTCTAGGCTTAGTCCTAATTGCTTTTTGATCTAGTTATGTGAAAGTATTCTTAACTCGCACAAGTAGAGATTAGAAATTTGAAATTGTTAACAAGAAGACCACATACCTATCTTTCAAGAATTACTTAAACAACCTCAGTATTGGGAAAAAAATACACTCATTGTTACAAGAGAACAACACATATCAATTTTTGTTCGTTATTTTATCAAGAAATGGAGTCATGGATCTTTCAAAACTTTTCTGTAGTTTATTCTTTTTCCCATGTTGGCAAGGGCAATGTTTAGAAGTATTTTTCATTTCCACCTGCACACAGGTAGTACTGTTGATTACCGTCTTGAGCCAGTGATGACGATTATTTTAGTTCTTTCAATTTGGTTGAAGAGTTTTCAACAATCAACAGATATCATATTTACTATGTCACGATCTGATTTGTGTTGTAAGGAAGAAATGCATTAAATGATGCAAACAATATACATTTAGAAAACCTTGTCTGCTAACATGTGGAGACATAACTGAGAAGCAGCAGTAGTATTTGGACTTACACGAATATAAATTGTGACCAAGGATATACAGATTCATGAGCACTATTAGATGCCTTTTAATGGTTTGTGGGGAGGGAGACAATTACCAAAAGCTGAAAACCTGAGGGCCTGGATCATCAAATTGGGGATGGCCTTTTTTTCTAGTTGATTGAAACGAGATTTCCATTATCTCTGTTAGGTAATTTTGATTAATAATGGTTAAAGCTCAATCAATTTTTTATTTTATAAAGGTATAATACATAAACTTCTCAACCTCCAAACCCAAGTCCACTGGATGCCTCATGAATTCATAGAATATCTGGGATCAAAAAACTTTATGACTAAATACTATGAATTCTCCAATATTATAGATATAATAAATTTGAACAATTATATATAGGAGAATTCAAAACAAAGGACTAGGATTTGTTAAAATGCAATATATATATATAGGAAAGGTGAGGTAATCCAATTTTATACAAGATTCAAACAGCTCTAACTTGCTAAATAATTATTTGTACAATTTGCTTATCTAGTGACTAGGATTTGTTAAATTGCAATACTACATAGAAAAGGTGAGGTAATCCAACTTTATATAAGAATCAAACCACCCTAACTAAATAATTAGCTATACAATTTGCTTATCTAGTGAGGTATGTCTTCCGGCCTTGGTTGTGTCATCTAGGAAAGCAAGGTGAAGAGTTACTCCAATGTGGATTCAGCTTATTAATTAAATTTCAAACGGTGGAAAAGGAAAACTTATGAAGCAAAATAGAACTATATAAGTTTGTGTCTATCTGAAATATAGAGAAACAACCAACAACCTTGGTCTTTACAACTTTTGTAGCAATATGACTAAGTGTAGAGATTGTCCTCTGATGTGGACATTAGAGCAAAGTGGAACCCACACTTGGCCTTGGTGGGGTCTACACATGGAGTGATTTATTGAAGATGCAATGTTATGTGGTTTAGCATCAATCTTATGGGGGGGGTAACACCTTAGGGACCCAGGAGTTCTTCCTCTCCTTCCTTCATTTTGGACCAAGTTCAAGGCCTTCTTTTGTTTTGTGGGCAATCCCTTGCCCAAAGATTCCCATTGCAAATGAAGCAGTTAGTGTTCCTCTCATAGGTTTTCAACTTCCCCTTGTTATGCGGCTTCTTGAACACCTCCTTGTGGCTACCCTTCTTCTCTCCCCCCTTTATTGAAGAAGTTGACATGCTTGGGCTTCATTTATTTTATGTGTCCATGTAATAAGGCCAATAGAGTCAAGATTTTGGTTTTTTAGAGTAATCCCGTTTTTGGTGATTAGCCCACTTTTTCAAAGGTCAAAACTTGTTATTTTGGCTTGATTTTGGTGTAATTAGATAGGTTATTCAATTACCTTTCTAACGAGACCAAGATTGTGCAAATCCGATGTGATTTAGGAAAGTTATGACTAAATTACTAAGGGGTGCCAAGTAAAAACGGGAATAGTGTTTTTTCTTATAAACTTTTAAGTTTATTTGTTTCAATTTTAGGAAAGTGAGTTTTTAGTTTTATATTTAATAAAACTTGGCTAACAAGTTAAGGATTTTAGAAAGTTTCCAATTTTAGCAAGTTTTAATTGTTTAAGGTTGTAAGCATATTTAAAGGCAATTCCTCCCCATAATTTTACAATGAATCAATGAAATAAATCAAGTTTGAATTTTAGTTGTTGTTGTTCTTCCTTGGACGTGAAGACTTGAAGCTCAAAACCCTGGAAATGGACTTAGTTTCCACCAAGTTTATCAGTAGCAGTGGATCTTTGGGTTAAGAAAATTCTATTTCTCATCTTTTTTCGTTTTTCTATTTTTTTCATAATTTTTCCTGTGAAATTTTCGTTCACCAACTCTATCTCTGCTAAAAGATTTTATCACCGACGATTCGTTACTTAGACTTTTCAAGATTCGTCAGTTGCAGCACGTTCCTGACTTAAAGACGGATCAAAAGGTACCAGCCTCTGATGTTTTCCGATCACCGACAAGATGGAATCTCACCGTAAAGTTTGTTTAGGCGGAATACCTGTAGAGCCACAAAATCAGTGATTTTTCTTAAATTTTCTAGGACTATTTTATAAGTTTTATTGGTATATTTCAATAGGAAACATTGAAAGGAGTTTGTTTATGAGATTTGGAAATGTTTGGAGGTGTTTTGAAGCGGCGACAACAAGTTTGGTCTTCCCAAAGGTGGATTCCTTGGGTTTATTCAAGATTGGTGGAAGCCAAGATC
>JAOXJP010140863.1:0-13354 GCA_025762735.1 Platanus orientalis | reverse complement strand
AATACTTTCAAATCATGCTTTTTCAGATGTTCAAGTAATTTTTAAAACTTAAAGTGCCAATATCTAGTTTCAACACATTTTCGGTTCGTAACATATTTTTGTCTTACTAATCAGAACAGAACTTTCAGTTTTGAACAGTACTTCAATAATTTTTAATACTATCTTCTTTTACCAGTGTTGATGTATATGGTTGGTATGTGAACACAATATGTGAGGATATGTAGGTCACTTGTATGTACTAGGGTATACTTGTAAGTATCCCAAAGTATACTTGTATTATTTTCTCCTTTTGAATATATTCTATATTTATGAGAGGAGAACACAACTCTCCATATGATTTCCCCCTTCTTTCTTCCTCTTCGTCTTCCTCCTTCCACAAACCCTAGTACACCATCACACAAATCCACTAGGTATCAGAGCCTCCAATTAGATCCAGGGCTAAAGAACACTTCTCCAGCAACTGTGTCTCTGCTAGTGATGTAAGCATGTAGTACAGATGATGTCACCATCCGTACAGACCTAGTAGGTGAGTGAAGATCTTAGTTGATCTGTGTAGATCTCATTTTTTGTGTTTTTTTGGTGATGTTCCTAATGTGATTTGGAGTTGTCTTGCATTTTTATGTATTTTACAAGTTTTTGTGAGAGTTCTCTAAGATCTGGGTATGCCCTTCGATTTATGTATGTTGCTGGCTGTTAGGTGCTTTTGTTATATGGATTTTCTCCCTATATATGTCAGTAATGGATTGCTGCAAGTTTCTCGCATTTCCATGTTAATTTGGAGTCATAGAGGCCACATTACTAGGGCATATTTGCCGCCGGTAGGATTTCTTCTCATTTTCTGTTCGATTTTTTGATGTGGCTGCTCTTTGTGCATATCATTGATTGCTTGGCTGCTTGTATAGTGATCATAAGGTCCTGTGCAGCTTTCCTATGGTATTTTTTAAGCCTTTTATCTCTGTTTTGGACTTCTGTTGTGCTCATGTCTCTTTGCAGACCTCTATCTGTGTTGGGACTCCTCGTTAGTGCTTGGCTCTGTATTTTTCTGAGCTTCTTACATTATTTGCTACTGCTGGTGACCTTACTGATTTGTAAATGACCTCCCATAGGTCTGGTGTTGTCATGGCTTTTTGAGGTGCTGTATTTGGTCCTTCTAGCCGTGTGTAGCCCACTATCTGTGAAGTTTTCTCTACAGCCTGGTGTGGTTATTGCTGGTTGGCAGTGATTTGTAGGGTATTGGGATACACTACCATGTGTGAAGTTAGCCAAAATGATTTGGCTCCTCCATCCTCCAATGCAGCCCCTTCTAGACCCAGCACAATTATCCAAGATCACTCTAGTGCTCCTATCATGACCGTCAAATTTGACAGAACCAATTATTTAGCCTGGTCCTAATCTGCGAGGTGATCAATTTCTTCTTATAGTGCTTATTTTGGTAGAGACAAGTCCGTATTGCTGACGATTCCTTATCTCATGTTGCTGGCACCAACTCCATTCATGTTACATCTTTGTCTCTATCATCATATTTCATGTTCCCAATTTTGTTTTATTTTTTGTTCTCAACTTTCAACTTAATCTTGTTATTGTTAGTCATCTTACCAAATCCTTAAATTGTAGTGTAACTTTCCTTCCCTCTTATTATGTATTTCAAGACTTGGTGACGAAACAGACTATTGGTAGAGGTCACGAGGAGCAAGGACTGTACCTACTTGATGCAAGTGTACATGTTGCCTCCCCTGTGCAACAAGCATCTTCGTCATCGTCTCCTTCGACCCAGCTTATATAGTGGCACTTTCAGCTTGACCACCATTCCTATTTTGTAGAAACTTTTTCCTGGGTAGTGTAGTTTAGATACTATGTCTTCTTTTCATTGTGGAATTTGCGAGTCGTGAAACATTATAGATCTTCTTATACTATTGAGTACCAATAGGATAACATCTCCTCTCTCACATTCTAACATATGGGTCCTGTCTCTGTTACTTCTTTAGTTGGCTATCGTTATTTTGTTACTTTTGTGGATGACTTTACTAGTACTACATGGATTTATTTGTTGCATGCTAAACATAAACTGTTCCCTTCTTTCTAGCTATTCCATAAGATGGATGATACTCAGTTTGACTCAAAAACCTGCATTCTTCGTTCTAAATGGAGGGGAATACATGTCTTATGTATTCTCTTCCTACATTCTCAACATGGCATCATTCATCAAACATCCTATCCAGGCACTCTTAAACAAAATAAGATTGCTAAGAGGAAGAATTTTCATCTCTTAGAGATTAGTCATGCCCTGTTCACTATTCATGTCCCTCAGTATTTTGGGAAAATGCTCTTCAAACTGCTACCTACCTTGTGAATCGCATGCCCTCTCAAATTCTTGGCTTTTAATATCTTTTATCCCTTCTTTCTAGTTTTTTTCTTGGTTCTTCTCTTCCCTCCAAGGTCTTTGAGTGCATTTGTTATGTTCATGTCCCCAAGGCAAATAGCTCCTATTTAGACTCCAAGGCTTTCAAGTGTATTTTCCTTAAGTATGCTTTGAACCAAAAGGGATACAAATGCTATCATCCCTCTACTTTAAAGCATTTTGTTTCCACAAATGTCACATTCCATGAGTCTATTCCCTTTTTTCTCCTATCTAGCCTCATCTTTATGCCAAAAAATGAGGTGGTCATTCCTCTTCGATGTTGATGGATGTCATAGCCAAAGAGAGACAACAAATAAGTGTCCAAAAGGAGGACTTACTAACCATCCAAAAAAAGGCTTGGGTGCACAATTACACACATGTTTTTGTCCGAAGGAAGAGTGGTACTACTGCCCTTGACTCTTTGCCTCACCAACTAGTTGTTTCTTCTCCAAGTATTACTTCTTCGCCCCATGATGATTCCCATCTTCACATTGCTATTCAAAAGGGTACTCATTCTTATACCTAGCATCCTATTGCTAACCATGTGTGCTATGATTTCTTGTCTCCTAAGTTTAGGGTTTTTTCCACTTAATTGTCCTATGTTTCCATCCCAATCAATGTACCTCAAACTCTCTCAACCTCAATGAAGAAAAGTAATGGATGAGGAAATAAAGGCCTTAGAGAAGAACAACAAATGGGATGTTATAGGCCTTCTAAGAGGGAAGAAGCTTGTTAGGTATAGATAGGTTTTCTCGGTAAAGTTGCAACCAAATGGCACTATGAAACAATATAAGACCAAATTAGTAGCCAAGGGTTACACCCAGACATATAGGATTAACTATTACAAGACCTTTGCTCCTGTAGGCAAGATGAATTTTGTTCTTACCTTGATCTTTGTTGCTACCAATCGGGGATGGCCATTTGTTTCAACTAGATATTAAGAATGCATTTTTAAATGGAGACCTTGAAAAAGAAGTCGATATGAAGTTACCTCCTGATTTCCAATACTCAACAGGAAAAGACAAAGTTTGCCACCTCAAGAAGGCTCTCTATGGTCTCGAATAATTTCCTAGATCTTGGTTTGAAAGGTTTTGTGGTGTCATGCTCAAGAATGAATACAAACAATGTTAGACAGGCCATACACTCTTTGTGAAGCATCAAAAAGGAAATGTGGTAGCCCTCATTGTATATATAGATGATATTATGATCAGAGGTGATGAAAAGTATGAGATCTACAACTTGAAGGACTTTCTTGGCAAGGGGTCTGAGATCAAGGATTTGGGGATCCTTAGATATTTCCTTGGAATTGAAGTTGTCAAATCCAAGAATGATATCTTTCTCTCTCAACGAAAGAATGTGTTAGATCTCCTACAGGACTTTGGGATGTTAGGGTGTAGACCCTGTGATACTCCTATCGGGTCGAATCACTGGTTGCAAGCAAATGAACATCACAAGCTCATTGATATTGAACCTTACCAAAGACTTGGTAGAAAAACTCATCCACTTGACAATGGGATGCAATTGGCATCGTCAGTTAGTTTATGTATGCCCTTACTACTAAGTATCTTGAGGCAACTTATCACATGATCAGATATCTGAAGAGGAGTCTTGATATAGGATACTAAGGAAATTAATATTCCTACACTAATAAATTAAGATTAAAGCCGAAAGATTGATTCCAAAGCAATAAAAATGAGTTCTTGAAATTTAAAGAAAACTAAAAATTTATAGAAAGGATTTAAGAAAGTGATCAAATACTAAACAATTAACACATTAAAGATCAAAGGAAAATGAATGAGAAATTAACAAGAAATTAAAGAAAGAATAAAAAAAAAATTGGGGAAAGAAGCAAATTCCCCAAATTTGGGAGATTTCAAATTAAAAACCCTAAAAGTGAGGGGACACTAAAGGGCATGCAGCCACCCCCTATTTTATCATGTACTTTATGTTTTTTTAAAGAAAAAGAAGAAGAAGAAGTGGTTTAGGGTGTATGATTGATATGGGGTGGGTTTACAGTTTGAGTATTGGGAAATTTCAAGAAACCCTAGATTTTAGGGTTGGAAATTAGGGATTTTTGTATGGTTATGTGTGTTGGGTTATGGAAAGACTAAACCTAAACGAAATTAGATTTTTATGAGAAGATGATGGAGTAATTAGAAAAAGATTGTTTATTGGTAATTTTCCAAAATTCAAGAAACTAGCAAGAATGATGCAAGAACAAAGGGGAAAAGATGGAGAGATTGATGGGGAGTGATAAGATAAATAAAGATGTTAAAGGAAGTGGAAAAATAAAAGATTAAAAAAAATAAAAGAATTCTCTGCAAAAATTTTAAAAAAAGAAAAAAGATGAAGAAAGATGATGTAGGATTAGAGAAGAGAGAGAGAAATAAAAATTATGAGAAAAGAGAAGAACCCACCTTCATGTGAGAGGTATAAAGAGATATCCAAACCGTGGACTTCAAAGAAACACTTCAATTCATATATTTTCTTTACCAATCGTACAAGAGATCTTTATGGTCTATTTATAATATTTAAAAAAAAAAAGAAATAGGACCACATTGGACCAAAATACCCCTTCTTTGTACAATCAGCCCAAAAAAACCCAAAAAATCTAAAAACAATCCTAAATTTCTTCTAAACTAATTCCAACTTTCTAACTTGATTCTAATGGCCTTATTACATCAATTAATCATCTAAAACACTCTAAAATAATTAAGAAAACTCTTAAAATGCCTCAAACTCTTTCAAAAACTTGAATTTTCTTCATACTTGAAGCGAACTTTTTTATATAGTGGAACATACGTCAACATTTTCGCGTTGTTCACATCAAGTCCAAGACAAAGACTTTTATATGGAAGGAGATAGGATCTCTAAGTTGAGACCTTTACAGATGCAGATTGGGTAAGCTCTATAACTAATAGAAGGTCTACCTCAAGCAATTATACCTCTGTATGAGGTAATCTCGTACTAAGCACAACAAAAAGTAACCAGTGGTAGCAAGGTCGAGTGTAGAAGCAGAGTTTCAAACCATGGCACACAAGATTTGTGAGATGCTATGGATACATAGCTTTCTTTGAGAGTTAGGATTCAGCTCACAAGGTCATGTGCGATTATATTGTAATGATAAGGTTGTTAGTAGTATTGCTTACAATCCCATTCTGCATGATAAGACCAAACACATTGAAGGTAACCAAGACTTCATCAAGGAGAAGCTCTAAACCAAACAAATATATACCCCTTTGTAAAAACTGATGATCACTAAAGGCCTATGTAGTCCAAGCTTTAGTAGGACTATTAGTAAGTTTGGCATGTACAATATCTACATACCATCTTGAAGGCGAGTGTTTGTTAGGATCATTTTACCTTCTTTGCAGAAGAAAACGAGATGCAATAAAATCAACAAGCAAAACGAATAAAGAAATCACGCACAACACAAGATTTATGTGAAAAACCCCGGTTTAGGGAAAAACCACAGAGCCGCAGAGAAAACTTTCACTATCTAGAAGAAAACCTCGTCCAAAGACGATTTACAAGTTTCGGAAACCCTCTTTCACCACACATAACCCTAGAACGAAACATTTAAATACCCCAAAACCCTAATACATATGCGGATATTGTTCGAATCCAATCCAGATCATAAAAACGGGTCAAAAAATTTCCTGGATTTTTTTATGTTCGGGTTGTAACCAAGTTAGAATTTAGGTTGAATTCCTTATGCTAACCCAATAAATCAAATTTCACACACTACGGTGTTGATGTATATGGGTGGTATGTGAGCACAATATGTGAGGGTGTGTAGGTCATTTGTATGAACTGGGGTATACTTATAAATATCCTTAAGTATACTTGCATTTTTTTCTTCGTTTGAATATATTCTACATGTATGGGAGGAAAATACAACTTTCCATATGATTTCCCCCTCTCTCTCTCTCTCTCTCTCTCTCTATATATATATATATATATATATATATATATATATGTGTGTCTGTGTGTGTGTGTGAAATGGCTAAGGTTGTTCAAATTCAAAATCCAAAGTAATGAAACATGCGTATAAGATAGTGAGTGTGTGCACAGGAGATAGATATAAAATTACTAAAGCAATAAAGAGAAATAAACTAGATTCTTATTTGCATAGTTCAAACTCATATTTAGACAGTTCATTAGTTGTATTCATTATGCATTAGAAGAATTAGGGTTTACAAAATAATAAACAAATAAAAGACCTAAATAATATATTGGTTTATTAATCTAACTTGAGGAATGAAAATTTCGGGCTACTACCCAAAAAAATATCTAATGCCTGAAAATTACTTAAAAAGTGCCCAAACGAGATAATAATAAAGGAAAACAAGCCAAAAGGCTAGGGAATTAGCCTAAAGTAATTAAAGATAGGTTTATAATATGTTTAGTCTAGGAAAATAGAGCTAGAAGTAGTAGCTTTACGTTGGACAATTAACACCACAATGCCAAAGCCATATGCAAAAAATACCCACAATATGCTAGGAATTAAAGGAGGAGCCAAACAGGAACCTAGTACCTGACTCTGGATGTAAACCACCTCTCTTATTACTTTAGTTAAGAGAGCAACAGATTCCCGCAAAAATATTGGCCGAAAGTTGGGATTTGAAGAAATCCAAAATATTTGCTCCCTATTTTGGTGTTGCTACCTAACTCAAAACAACCTAAGCTTAGGTTTTCGAATGAAGACAATTTTTAGAGGGAAGAATCTTCCTCTAGGATTGCCTAAGGGTGCTAATCACCCTAGAAAATTCCACTCACTTAAAACCCTTGCTGATAGGGATTAGTACGAGCTCTTCCAAAATTGGTCCAACAAACCCTGTTCATGCCTAGCTTGGATTGAATCAGCCATGGCTTCAAATTGGTCAAGGTTTAGCCAGTCTTCTTCCTTAGCTAGGATCACCCAAAGGTCTATAGCAGCCTGGAGAAATCCAATCGATCAAAGGCTTGGTCGTGTGCTGATGGTGTGCAATCTCATAAACTCACTCCAGCAAACCGTTTCATGCCTAGGATGGATTTAATGCTTAGGAACTTCTTCAAATCAACAAACTGAGGTAGATGGTATGCAAGGGATGGGTTGTCCGGCTATATTAGGTATACTAGAAGTGTCGATTCAACAAAATCCCCAATATCTTGAAGATGGTGATTTCTTCAAAGTTGTTAATATTCAGTAACAAAAAAACTAAAAATAAATTAAGGAAAAAATGAAGAATGAGAAGGGGAAGGGACCTTTAACCCAAAGGGAGGGAGTGGCCTCCACCACCAGCATTAAACTAGGTAAGGGCCTAATCCAATTCCAGGGTTTTGCATCTCCATCCTGCAAAACAAAAGAAAAAGAAGAGAGAAATCATGTTAGAACTTTTTTTTTTCAAAGTCGCATGTCATAAAAGAAACCTGGTAATGGGCTCTATATAGGGAGTCCCACGGCTAGGTCTAATTACAAAAATAGAAATTAGCCCAAAAGGCCCTCATGACTAATGTGTTCATCTCTAAAATACCCTCAAACTACAAAAACACCAAATAAACCCCTAAAGACAAAACTACCCTCACAATATGTATCCACCCCCTCTTAAAAGAGACAAAATTAAATGTTAAATTAATAAAAATAGCTAGAACTAATGCATAATTAAATCCCAAACATAAACTCAAATCCCTAGCCATGATGTCCTCATCACAAAGAGGGCTCTTAACGAGTGGTGAAAGATCATAGTCCACCAACCTTGACTTAGTTCATAAGGATGGTAGTGACTAACCAAACCTTTGATAAGAAACTAAAATGACATCAAAACTATGGTGTTATGTATTTATACTGTATAACACAATTGCTGAAAACAAACAAAAGAAAGTCTAATTGAGCGGCTAGCTCAAAATACCAGAAAATACAATACCCTTCTAAATTTAAGTAATTGATCTGGAAAATCAAGCTAAAATTAGTGACCAAAATAAAGAAATTGAATGTCAAATGTGTACAAGAAGACTATAACCAACAACTGTTTGTTAAAAGAGTTAATTACATATTTAAATTGTTGCTAACTTTTACAAGGATTGATCAAAATTTGTTGGAATTGGATAATAAATACTTATGTATTGTTCTGCCATCATTAGAAATGTCTCTATTCTCATTTTTATGTTCCTTATCTATGTTGCATCTTTTTTCCTTTCTCTCTTTCCTGAATATATTTCTGTATAACTAACAGTTTAGTGAAAGCAACGAGTTACATCTAAATTGACGATGTTATTAATAGACAGCTAATCTCTACAAGAAACGGTGAATGTCATAAAGTTCCTCATTCATTAGAAGGGACACCCTAAATCAGATAGTTCTTGGATTAATGCAACTGAAATCCAGAATATTAATCCCAGAATGTATTAGCGATACTAGTCAAGCAACTCACAGGAGTCAAGTTGTTTCAATCTGAGAAAAATTGATAGGGATGAAGGTCATTCTACAAATAGATATAGGAAAAAAGATGCATGGGTTTCTGCTCAGATGCCAAATGGGGAACACAGAGCTGTTGGTGGGACAAGTTGCAACCATCAGTCACAACAGGAGCTCCAATAAAACACTGCAGCTGGAGTGGGTCAGTTTTAGATTTTAAAGCTAAGGTTTTTATTTGGCCAAAAAAAAGGGAATTATATTCATTAAATCATAATCTGGGATTGATTTGGGTCAGTCACTTTGGAAGGATTTGTTTAATTCTCAGAGCAGATTTTTCTTTAAGTTGAATCACCAGAGTTTAGATAGGGTTAAGTCACGAGTCCTAATTTGAGTTGATTTGGATGGCTGGTCATGTGTTTCATAAAGGGCTTATACACATTTCTCATGGTGAGTGAGTTCATTTAATATTGCTTTGCTTTATGCTGTCTCTTCTCTGGTGTGATTCCAAGCTCTGAAAGTGGTGATTCCCTACAAAACTTCTAGGTGTTGATGTTGGGGTGGAGTCTACTGGAAATCGGAGGTGAGAGGAACCAAAGGAATGAGTTCCAGCACAGTCGGATCGATCCGAGCACATCAGGTGACACAAACTATAGAAAATCAAAACCAGAGAGTTGCTAGTTCGATCCTAGATCGATCCTGGATTGAACCAAGTGCTCAGTTCAATCCCGAATTGATCCAGGATCGAGCCGACGAGGTGGAACGATAATAGAAACTTCCATGGAGAACAAAGAAAGCTGAGTTTCGTGGTGGAATCAACTTGTATGATCAATATAAGGTCTATATTGTTGTTTAAGGTTAATTGAGAGGTCACTCAAAGGGATTGCAAAGGGTTTTGCAAGGTTTGAGAGAGTGATGCAAGGCTTAAAAAGGATTTCTCTTTGGTTTTCTCAAGGTTCTCTTGGTTGAGAGAGAAGGTGAGAAGGAGAAAGAGAAAGGGGGTTTCTCAAGGGTTTTGGGCTGTGAGATTCTGTGAAATAGAGGAAAACTTGTACCTTTGTATTCTTCCATTATAGTGAAAGGTTTCTGTGTGGCTCTGTGGTTTTTCCCTGGTCTTGGGGTTTTCCACATAAATCTTTGTCTTGTGGTTTCTTGTGTGTTTGATTGTTTATTTATGCATTTATTGCATCCTAAGAAACTCGCATCAAAAGGGGGTTACGATCCTAACAGCTGGATCCTAGAGCCCCTAATGGTACTGATTCATTTGGTTTTATTCTCTCATTTACTTCTTCTCTTTTCCATTATTTTTTCTTTATTTATTTGCTGGATTTTATTAGTCATTGAACCCTAATTCAAAGTTTCACAGATGGTTGATTTGATAAATTATGCATAAAATATATCAGCTAACCACCCTATACTCTTCCATCATTTCCTTTTCTATTTGTTTAAGGTGTATAATAATCCTATAAACACTCTCCTACCTCATGGCTGCACATAAGTAGCCGTTTAATATTAAAAGAAATCAGATTTGTTAGTTCACTTACTATTCTGTTTTCTCCACTTAGTTTACTTATAAAATTCAGCATATTACATACAACGACTAAGTTACAGTTGCTAATTTTCTGTTAAGAAATAAGATTCAGGTTTATCTCTTTATTACCCATAGTCCTTTGTTACTTAAATTCAAACATTCCTTTTTCCTTTCTCAACCCCATGACTGGGTAGGTAGGGGTTTCAACTGCTATATTTTATTTCTTCTTAATATCCTGCATCAACCACTTTACGATAAGGCTAAGCTCTCTTTTGCAAGAAAAACACAATGGTACCATGAAGGGTGACCATTACACATATATTTACCACATTATCCATGTCGGGCATGGTGCCTTTGACACCATTTTGACCTGTCATGCACCCATTAGTATCAGACATTCTTGTCTCCCAGTCCCCACTATGGTTTTTAAATCTAGGAAAAAGAAGATATGGAAATGAGATATGTTCAAGTAATATGGACATGAAAAAACTAGAATAGTGAAAACGTCAGAAACGGTTGCATACACCAATTATAGGTTAATGCTTCAAAAATTCAGGACCACAAAAATGGATGTATCTGCATGTAAATAAATATGTATGTGTTCAACCCATATTCTTTAACTGGTTTTTATTCTAGAAAACACCATATACCATGAAAGAGAAAAAAAATGAGAATTTATCCAAAACCAACAAAAAAAAAAAACTTATCTACACCTATGCAATTTCAAACCTCTGCGGATCCACGCTTTGTGGTTTTCACCAAGGTTCACAGTTTCGGTTTTGATAATGGTTGTCCCTACAGAAATGGAACTGTATTGTGGAAACCTTATAAAAACCATGAAAACATAGGAAACTTTGGACATATGCAAAAAAACCACTATCTATGAAATAAACCAACACCCTCCTGACATACAATGTCGTGCATGTCTGGAGCAAAAAGTGTTGGAAAATGATAAAAACCACCACATAATAACATTATACATCCACATAGAGTTAAAAATGATAAAGCAACAGCCAAACCAAAGAAATATTTTAATCCAAACCACAAATCCATGTCTTTCATCAAAACATAGGTAGAAGTTATATAAACTATGGAAACCTTGAAAATTTGGGACAAAAATATTACATAATGATACCATACATATGATGCAGGACAGCCTAGGGGACTGTTGTTTCCTGCAAAGAATGGGTCCACAATAGGACTGTAATGCTTGACAAAACTTTGGCTACCTAGAAACAGAGGCTAAGTTTACTCAAAGAGCTTCAAATTTTATAGAGAGTTAGGGAGTCAAGAGTTAGTCCATAAAGTTTCAGATTGATCAGACAAAGGAAGGTAGGTGAAGAATATAAAAGAACAGTGCTGGTCCAAATTCTGGAACATCTGGGCAGAATGATGAAATTACCACAATACCCTTGCAGACTTGTCAAAAATGTACCACAATTTACAGACCAATAGAGGGCTTATTGAGAAGTAGTCCTACAAAATTTTAGGTCAACCTGATATATTAAAGTATGTAAAACTTAAATTTTACGAGGCTATTTCAGAAAATTCAGCAAACAAAACTTAAAAGAACTAGGGTTAGAGTTGATAGAAAATCAACAAGGGAGAATAATCAAGAGGAGTCTACCAAGTTAGATACTTAGCTTATAGGGGAATAAAACCTTGTTGAAAGAAATCCAAAAGGCCAATTATAGGAGGGGCGATCTACCCAGAAAATCCTCAGCCATGGCCTTAGGTGACTCAATATAGGGCTGTTGTTGCAGTCCTAACTCTAGCTGTTGTTGACTCTTCAACTCCGAAGCTTTAGCTCAGTTGATGCAATCTTCAAAAGACGGGCACCAACTAATAAAGAACAGAAATAGTAGAGAAATAAAGAGAGAAAAAAGAAGAATAAATATGTGAAGAAGAATAAGTTGAAGGAAGGAAAAGTAGAAGAAGAAGAGAAAGAAGGGAAACCAATCAGCAACAACTGACAGGGGTTTCTAGTGGCACCAACGCCTAGAGAATTCACAGCATCAACCATGAGAAGAGGGACAAGTCGTGTAACCCTCTTAAATAGACTTTAAAACATATAATTTAGAAACTTCTAAAACAGAAACTATTTTAACAACAAAAACTTCTAAATAAGAGTCCCTTAGTTCCCAAGTAATTCCTAAAACAAAACTACTAAACACGAAAGAATCCCATAATTCTAAAACATATGTTGTCGACCAGCACTTTATTCCCTCCAAAATACCCTCTGCTAAAAAGCCTTATGACAATAAAACCCTTAAATTAAAAGTCCTAAACTACTCATGGCCTTTAGGTCTAATTACAAATAAAGCCCCAATATCCTAAACTCCCTCAATTTGCATGGACTTTTGAACCTAACCCTCTTGTGGGGTGGAATACAAAGAAACCTTTTCACATTGGCTGCATCAACATCCACATAGAGATAGGAATGAGAAAAAAAGAAGGAAAGAAACATCCACACCAAAAATCTATTATAAAACAATAATGTCATTGATAAATGGTATATAAAAATGATCACGTTTGGCCATACAAAAGTACAAGTACAATGGATGCCCCCTACAACAAAATAGATATAAAATCAATGACAAAAAAGTTCTCTGAAACATAATGTCACAGTCATGTTTTGTTACAAGGACTCAAACATTCAAATAGAAGAAAAATAAGAATTGGGGAGAAGTAATCTCATTAGAGAAAGACAAGACCTCTAAACTCATCAGACAGTGTTTAAACCTCCTGCACCTCTCAACAGAGACAAGTGAATATTCTTGATTGATTTCCTACAGATCCAATTCCATCTCTCATATAAGCAATTACTTCCCAACTTGATTACAACTTATTTGGTTGGTTGAAAGGTGGAAAGAAAGGTCCTTGGAGGCTATCGCATCTCCTCAAGGAGGCATCTTTTCTTGCTTCTTCTTTGAAAATCTCATTCAGATGGATCCCAAGAGAAGCCAATTCTATAGCAAATGGTCTGGCCAAAAAGGGGTGCTCAAGCATTTGACTTTCATGGGTTTTATTG
>JAOXJP010140852.1:0-13354 GCA_025762735.1 Platanus orientalis | reverse complement strand
TCACAACTCTATTATTATTATTATTATTTCTTTTTCTTTTTTTTTTTTTTGGGGGGGGGGGGATTCCAAGCCTTCACCAATGTAGGGTGGGTAGGGACAAGGGAGGATCTCACCACCCATCCCCAGTCTCTGCATGTCATTAATGTTAAATGCTAATCCCCTTTGAGTACCTTGGAAGAGGATACAAAGAAACAAGAAAAACGAAAAAAAAAATTGTCACCTTGGTTTTATCAATACACATAATGGGGCAAAGAACCCTAAAGAATGACAAAAAGAAAAATTCATTGATAGAAACCTTTGGCATTTGCCATTTGCCGAAGGGCCGAGAGCTTCATTTTGAGAAGAGCTCCCTAACATAGAAGGGAGAATCATAGGTAACATGTTGGATAGAACAGCATCTTCATCAAGCAATCATTTTCTCCTCAACAAGCTGGGCTAGCCGCCAACCAGGCCCAGGAAGCAATTTTGGGCCTGTATGCTGGTCACATATTTTTAGGGAGAACTTTCAGGCCCATGCCAAATTTGGATAAAAAATGAATTGTGGGCAGACATTTTAAGCCCTTTCTGGGAGGATCCACCACTTGGACAGTTGGACCTGAGATCTACCATGACAGGCAAAGGCCAAGGCTGAACCTGGCCTGGTTTGAACCCAGCCTCTCAACAGTCTTGCTCAACAGTTTATACTTCTATATACAGTTCACTGCATTCCCAAATGACCAAAAACGAAAATACCAAGGGGTGCAATGATGGCATCATGTCATAATCGCCTCACCCAGGACCAGGAGGGCCAGGACAAAGTGAAACACACCAAATATCATTATTTCCCACCATTTAATAATAATAATAATAATTATTATTATTATTATTATTATCATAACTGCATGCAGGTTCACTACCATGAATGATAACTTCTAATAAGAACGGTGTAGGGATCACAGAATAAAGATAACACAGAAAGCTGCGGGGATGCATATGGCTCTTGAAAAAGAAAGAGGAATGAAGTTGAAAATGATTTTCACCTATCACAGCATCGAAGGCTAAGGTCCGTGAGAAATTTACAGTTCTTGCCCACTGCAATGATTCCTTTGTCTCCAATCTATTAATAAAAAGAAAAAATAAACAATATGAATCACTAATTATTAAAGTGCATATAACTTTTGAAGTCAGATCTTAACCATAACAAGTATAAACAATTTTAGTCTCATGAAATATATTTTCACCACTCCAAAAAGCTATATCAATAGCTTACAGTAAAGTTCATAGTTCCCAAATAAAGAATCAAGCATTGCAATAGAAACAAATTACCACTCACTGAAGTTAAAAAGATCTGCAGGATATAGTTCTCAATTAACCTTTTCTTTTCATGGGCAACATAAAGTACATTTAAAAGAAGGAAGAGAAAAGGCCTGTTTATATAGCTTATATGCAAAATGCCTTGGCAAGAGAAACAATATCACATAAAGCAAACTACCAACTGCCAAAAGATGTCATCCCCATCAGGGTTTGACTAGTATAATTAATCCCTTCGAACTCCATAAAATTGATGACCAATTTCAGGGTAGGGTTAAAATTCCATTAACCACCGATCCACCACCTCTCATACATCTTCAAAGATTCTCCTCGTCCTCTCTTCTCGAATGCTTCTCCACATAAATTTCAATGGATGAAAATTCCAAAATGTTCCAACTAACCTTGTAAAAAGACTAAACAAGCCACCACCCGAAAGGGACACATACACACTAAAAAACTGATTAAGGCACATGATATATTAGTTTCAAAGACCTTGAAGTCATCATCCACATGTTGATGCCAGGCTAGAACAAGACATGCATCTCAATTCATATAAAATGATCATACCATCTTGATGTTAATAAGTTAAAAGCATTTTGTTTGAAATTTGAAGAACGTAAATTGTAGCTCATCCAACTCTTGAAGTTTGAATAAAGAATGCAAACACTGTTTTATACTTGAGGGATTCTTGAACAGTATAAACGTACCAGTTGGGTTACTGTATCTACCATACAGGCAATATAATCATTAATTTCTCACCATACCATTTTAACCCATTTTTTCAATTGCAAGGGATCCGAGCAATTCAACTAAAAAAAATCCAGCCAAGCTGACGCAAGTCCTAATCAAATCTAGAAAAATAGAGACGAAAGAAGTGGTGGCCTTCTCAGAATGGATTAGGGAATAGACGTGCGCATGTTTGGACTTTGTGATGAATTTTTTTTATTTTAACTTGGATCATAGGCAGTCAACTTTCTAGGATATCGAGGAGGACACTCATGATTATAATTGGAATGGCTACACAACTAAACTGAACAAAGCCTTATCCTGACCACTTGAGGTCGGCTACACAAATTCTGTTCCCCCACTGCACTCATCTAGAGCCATATCTTCCTTCAGATTACAATCTTCATGTCTTTTCTCACTACTTCAGTTACAAAGGATCCAAGCAATTCAACTTATGAAAAAAATAGAAAATAAAAATCCAACCAAGCTGATGCAAGTATAGTAAAATAGAAAAGAAAGAAATGGATGACTTCTTAGATGGATTAGAAAATGGAAGGTAGAATGCTTGGACTAGTGTGACAAAAAGATTGTTGAGTTTTGAATGTACGTAGTCAACTTTCTAGGATATCAAAGAGGTCACTCATGATTATAATTTAAACGGATACACAACTCAAATCAACAGAGCCTTATCCCGACTGCCTGAAGTCAGCTACACAAATCCTATTTCCCAATTTTACTCATCTAGAGCCATGTCATCCGTTGGATCATAACATTTTCATGGCTTTTCTCACTACTTCAATCCAAGTATTTTTGGCCTTCCCCTTGTCTCTTTTAGAGCCTTCAACTAGCACCATATCACTTTGTCTCAGTAGTGCAATCATTTTTTTTTTTTTGATAGGTAAACATTAGTGGTTAATTTATTAGTACGTGAAGAGGGGTTTTGAACCCAGGTCTGTGATACGACACCCACAGACTTTACCAACTTAACAAGCTGGCATCTTCAGTAGTGCAATCATTGGAATTTTTGCACATGACCAAACCATCTCAATCAACCTTGTCTCATCTTATTATCATTGGTGCTCCTCTAAGTTCATGCAGATGCATTCATTTCAAATCTTACCATTCATCCATTCCAACATCCTCATTACACCTATACTCATTCTTGATTCCCTAGAATTCTGCTCCATGAAGCATGGCTTGTTTTATATGAACCCTATAAAATTTCCCCTTCAATTTTTTTTTTTATGAAATAAGAAATATTTGTCGATCACATGGTACTCCAAAAGCATGTCCACTTCATCCACCCTCTTTAAATCTATGGAAAACATCCAGTTTAATCTCTCCCCACTTACGAAAGATTGAACCAAGATAACAAAAAATGGTCTTTGGGGGGTATCTCTTGATCATCAATCTTAACTTCTCCAACATTTTTACTCATTTTACTAAAATTTGCCTCCATATAATCTGGTTTAGTATGGCGTGCCTTAAAACCTTTTGATTAAAAAACAATCCTCCATAATTCGAACTAGGCATTACCTCCTCTCTAATTTCGTCAATCTAAACTATATCATCAACAAAAAGCATATAACACAGGACCTTTTCCTGTACATGCCAACACCTGGTGTAAACCTACTATAATTAGAATTTAGAAATCCACTTGTTTCCCACAAATTGTGCTAACTCTAGCTACCCCCCTATTATAGATATCCTTAAGTGGAGAACTGCTAAAAGTGAACTAGGGTTTGTATAAGGAAGAGAAAGAAGAAGAGAGAAGAGAGAAGAGAGAAAAGAGAAGAGGTAGTGGCGAGAAATCGTATGTAGTGACGAAATTTCAAATTCCCACCCATTTTCTTCCATGTGTAGTCCCCTGGTAACTTGGACACCAAATCCTGGACAAAACATTTGCTCCCATACAAGAATACATTAGAAGGGAGTTTACAAGTATAACATCACACAATACTAGACATATGTACTTGTACATGTACGATCCCATATACCCATACACTACAACACTCCCCCTCAAATTGGTATGTAGATATTATGCATACCAAGCTTGCCAACAAATTACTAAAACTAGGACCACATAGGCCTTTTGTGAATACATTGGCTAATTGATCTTTAGTCTTCATAAAGGGGATACATACCCGTCTAGTTTGTAACTTTTCCTTGATAAAATGTATATCAACCTCAATGTGCTTAGTATTATCATACTGGAAACAGTCGTGAGCAATACTAATGGCGGCTTTATTGTTACAATATAATTGCATAGGACTTTGAAAGCTTAATCCCAACTCTCTTAGAAAGCCATGTATCTGTAACATCTCACAAATCCCATGAACCATAGCTCTAAACTCAGCTTCAACACTCGATCGAGCTACAATGGGCTGCTTCTTGTTGTGCCAACTACCAAGTAACTAGGTTATCCCTAACAAAGGTGTAGTAGCATGAAGTGGACCTCCTATAATACACAAACCAACCCAATCAACACCTGCAAAGGTTTTTGCTCTCAAATCCTTTTGCCTATCATACAAGAGCTCTTTACTTTGACTCTTCTTCAAATATCGTAAAATACGGTATGTTGCCTCAAGATGTGATGCCGTAGGTGCATGCATGTACTAACCCCAACAACATAAAAAAAAGTCCGATTATCAAGATCAAGTAAATAAGAATGCCTACCAATTTTGATATTGACTGAAATCAATAAGCCCAACTCCCTCGTCCACTTGTAAGCGGTGTTTCAATTCAATGGGAGTTTCACAAGCAAGGTCTATACTCTAATAACCTAGAGTCCTAGAGGAAATCTAGCACATACTTATGCTAGGATAAGAAGATACCATCCTTGGATCCAACAACCTCAATCCCAAGAAAGTATCTAAAAAGCCTCAAATCCTTAATCTCAAACTCCTTGTCTAGAAGAACTTTCAAGTTGTTGATCTAACACTGATCATTACCTGTAACAACAATATCATCCACATAGACAATGGGAGTTGTCACCTTCCCTTACTGATGCTTGACAAAGAGAGTGTGATCCACTTAGCATTGCTTATAACCATTCTTGAGCATGGCACCACGAAACCTTTCAAACCATGCTCTAGAAGATTACTTAAGGCCATAAAGAGCTTACTTAAGACGGCACACCTTCCTTTTCCGGTTAGGATATTGAAAGCCAAGAGGCAAACTCGTATATACTTCATCTTCAAGGTCTCCACGTAGGGAAGCATATTTCACATCAATTTGTAATAATCAAGGATCCCTAATTGATAACAATGGAGATAGATATATGGAAATAATTCATCTTTACTATAGGGACAAAAGTCTTTTGATAATCAACCCTATATGTCTAAGCCCTTGGACTAATCTGGCTTTGTATTGCTCTATTATGATTAGATTGTAATTTCATAGGGAACACCCATTTATAACCTACAAGCTCCTTCCCTCGTGGCAAATCTACAACATTCCATGTTAAGCTCTTCTTTAAAGCCTAGATTTTCTCCTCAATTTCTCTTATTCATTGAGGTTGAGATAGAGCTTGGGATATACTGTGTGGGATAAAAATAGAAGATTAAGAGGTGGGGAAAGCTCTAAACTCGGGAGACAAGAAATCATAACAAACATGGTTAGCAATAAGATGCTAAGTACAAAAACGTATACCATTCCTAATAGCTATAGGAGGATGGGAATCATAAAAATGGAAGGAGCAATACCTGAAGATGGAGTGACGGGTTGAAAAGACACATGAGAGTCAGGGACGGGAATACGATACTTCCTTCGAACAAACACATGAGTGAAATCTTACACTCAATGACCCAAGCCTTCTTTTGGGTGGTTGCCCTTAGCTCTTTCTCTTTGTGAACAACTGCTTATTTATTCTCCCTTAACTACAACATCCTTCAACAAAAAAATCATAAAGAGAAGTAGGAAGAGGAATGACTAGCTCATCTTCTCGAGAGTGGATTGTATCCGCTCCTCTTATCCTCTACTCTTCTCTGCACCTTGTCAGGGGGAGGGCACATCAACGCCGACAAATGAAATGCACCCCCCCAAAAAGTGAAAATCACTTGTCGATGCTGATGTGCCCTCCCCCTGACAGGGTGCAGAGAGGAGCAGAGGATAAGAGGAGTGGATACAATCCACTCTCCATCTTCTCATGCTCCCCTTAAAGATGAGTATAGCGAGGAGAAAAGAAAAAGATAGTCTCATGATAGATCACGTCTATGAGAACAATGCACTTCCAAGTAGAAAGATGGTAACATTTGTATACCTTCTTCTGATACGGAACATACCCAAGGAATATAAATTTAAGAGCCTTAGGGTAAACTTTGGAACATAAACAAAACAAGTTCAACTAAACATTTTGGGAGGGAGAGAAGACCCAAGAGAGGAACACAAGAGAAGCTTAATGGCGCATTTAAAGCCTAGTATGCAACAATTTGAAGGCCACCACCCCAAAAATTTTTGGTTATATGCATATGGAAGAGAAAGATACTAGTGATATCAAGGAGATGTTGGTTTTTTTTTTTTAATTAATTTATTATTATCTCAACATTGCCATTTAGCTCAGGAGTAATACGACAAGTAGTTTGATAAAAAATATCATGCTGAGAGAGATAAGAGGGAGAGACATGAGACATATATTCTCCACCATTATCTGAACGAAGAACCTTGAGCTTAGTATCAAACTGAGCTTTTACCAATTTGAGAAATAACTGAAAAACAGAAAAAATCTCATTCTTAGATTTCAACAAGTAAATCCAAGTAGCACTGGAGAAATCATCAATAAAGGTCACAAAATAACGAAAGCTAAACAAAGATGTGACTGGAGCAAGTCCCTAAACATCGGAATGAACTAGTGTAAATGGAGTAGTACTCTAGGAGAATAGGAAGAATAACAATGCTGGGTCAACTCACAAGGTTTCACAATGGAAATTTTGAAATAGAAGAGCATAGGCCAAAAAATAATTTTTGTAACATGGAAAGGGAGATATGGTCAAAAAAAGAATGCCATCTAAGAAGTTAATCATGGTGGGAAGAGGAATGAATAAAAGGTGAAGGTGGTTGTGGACTTGTAGGGGATGGTGATGGTATCTGCCGAACTATAGAGGCAACGGATGAACAACCATCCAAAAGATATAACCCATGATCCTCATGGACTCTACCATCGTTTTCCCCATCTTCAAGTCCTGAAAGACATAATACGAATGTAAAAAGGTAACACCACAATTCAAAGCTTTAGTAATATGACTAAAAAAACAAGATTCAACTTAAAATTGGAAACATCGAACATTGAAGATAATAAAAGAAAGGAAGAAGTAAGAGGAATGCAACTTGTATCCACTACAAAAAACAATGAGTCATTAGCAATACATACCTTGTCTCTACTAAAACAAACAAGATACAAGGAAAATATACTAGACATATTAGTAATATGATGAGATGCCCCTAAATCAATGATTCAAGGATGACTGTGTAGGGAGCTATGAGAAAATACTAAAGTACCAAAAAATGCAGAGGGAATACCAACATGCTAAAATTGTGCCATAAGCTGCCATATAGAGGCTATCTCTTCTGGGGAAAAATCTGAAGAACTGGAGGTAGACATGTCCCAAGACCAAGAGCACTGAGAAACACTCCAAGATATGCTGATAATCAAAAGCAATAGTGTATGGCAGAAACACCCAAACCACTTGCAACCAAAGAACAAGTCAAGCACATACAGACATTCGAGTAAAGAATACATAGACACAGACCCCCAACAACAACAAGAGAGAGAATTCACCACAAGGAAGTATCTGACATAAGCAACATAGCACTACATAGTCCAAATGCAGCAAACCAATAGAAAGACAAGTAGCAATATAAGCAACAACTAATAAGCATAAAAGCATCAACAATCGACAAACACATGTGCCAATGTCAAAAACACTTCGGTAGAGAAGAAATATGGGCTACAACCAGCATGGAAACAAAGGCTAAGATCCACAAACAGTCCCCCAACAATAGGGTGCTATACCATGGCCAACAAAAAAAATAACCCAAAAATACTCACACACACCACCACACGACAACAAACCACAAGTAAACATTTTTTCTCTCCCACACTGAAATTTTACAGTTACAAAGACAACAAACATGGACTTTACCACCTAAAAAATAAACACACTAATGGAAAGCTCCACAAAACTAGCAACTAAACATAAAAAGGCAGATTTCGAAGCATATTCCAACCCAAAACTGCATTAAACAATCATTACCAGCATCTTATATCAGCAATAGAGTAATATGAAAGAACACACTAGCAGCTCGAGTCGGGGTGTGATGAAGAACTAGAGTCCAAACTGGTCTGTATCTCTAAGGTAGAAAAATCCTCACACAATGCTCAAAACATATCCAAATAAGCTCAAACTTGTGTCTACAGATTCCTAGGAAGAAATCGAACTACAATATATAGACAAATCAAACAAACAACTCCTGATTTGTGTGAATCGACAAGAAGAATCTAATCTGGACGAAATACAAGGAAAACTCCAAAAACAACATATCTTTGTTAATACGCAACGAAATCAAACAAGACATGTTCCATTATCTTTAGAATAAAAAAAAAAACAATCCTAGGGAACCTTATCCCATTGATCAATAACCCCTTATGTAGACCAGATCGAGAGTTTTTTTTTTTTTTGAAATATGGAAATCTCCCAAAAAAAAAAACAATTCGTAAAAAAATCCGCAACTGTTCCAGAGAACCTCAGCTCTTCACAAAAGTAGCATAGAATTGAAAAACGATTAAGATTCAACTAACATGGCCAACATCATTGTATGGACTGCTGATGTCAGCAGGTATACTGGGGTGAGTTTTGGTGTGCTAGCAACTATGGATCTTCTCCTTGCTCTGATACCAAGTGAAAAATCTGTTGGAAGTGAGCTAGAGTTTGTAGGAGGAAGAGAAAGAAGAAGAAGAAAGGAGAGAAGAGGTATTGGAGAGAAATTGTATGTAGAGAGTGTAAAGGTTCTCACATATTTTTATGCATTATAAGGGATACAATACAAGAATACATTAGAGGGGAATTTACAAGTACACCCTCATACAATACTAGACATACGTACTTGTACATGTATGATCCCATATACCCTTACCACAACACCTTAATCATGTCAAATTAATCTATTAGAGATCCCTTGCTTTTCCAAAATTCTCCAAATGATCGCTCAAGATACCCATCATATGAATTTCTAAGTCAATAAAGACCATTTGACTATCTTCTTCTCTCCAAACTTTTTAATCTATCATATTAGAAAATAGCTTCAGTTGTCAATCTCTAGCATAAATCAAAAATAAATTTCTGATAATCCAATTTCATGTTTTAGACTTTTAGCTGTACCCAATCACTTCTACCAAAGTTTCATAGTGTGGCTCATATTTGATCCCATGATAAATGGTGCAACTTTGAATATCTCCCATGTTCTTGTATATGTGCACCACAATGCTTTTCCTCCATTTATTTGGCACTTGTTAGCTCTAACGATCTTGTGAACAACGTTTTTAACCAAAAGAAGCCATCACCACCAATGTATTTTTAAACCTCAATTAAGATACCATATTATCCTGAAGCTTTCCATACCATCATTTTTCTCAAAGCTTCTTTAACTTCTGAACCCCTAATTCTATGAAAGTAACTATGATATCCAATGTCATTAGTTCCACTAATTCCTCCTAGACTAACATTCACTATGTGGTCATCATTTAATAATTTCTGAAATAGCCATCCAACATTTCTTTAGTCTCATCATACTTCACACTCAATGCATTGGACATGATCTAGATTGCTACATTTCCTCTCCTTCATCCTGGCAAGTATCTATGCATCTCATCATCTAACCCCATTCTTAATGCAACTAACATGATCTAGGTCTCTATGTTTCCTCTCCCTTAGTGTTTACATCTTTCTCATCATCCCTAGGACCTAACTAACAATAAAGGTAATCATAACCGTTAAATTTAGCCTTGCTTTATGCTTTCTATACTTCTTTTTAGGCCTTCTATACCATTCTAAATTTTTAGTTATTACCAAGCCTTGAATTGAAACTCTAATGGTCCTTAGATATGAAGTTTGATGAGGTAGCTCTTCAGTGGATTGAGAAGTACAAGCCTTTATGGAAGCCAATGACCAAGTTTAAGGGATAATTGAAGAAGTATCGTTGCTGCCCACAGAAAATATATTCTTTTCTCTTTAAATCATACTCTTCTACCTTCTTTTATATATGTTTTTTTTCCCACACATCATTCTTCTCTTCCCCCACCTTTTCTCTCTTGATCTTCATCTTTCTTATACACTTTTTTACACTTATGAAAATTTTCCAACAAGTACCTTTTTCCTAATTACTCTCTCATCTCTTCATAGAAATCTAATTCCCTTTAGGTTTATTCATCTCATACCTTAAGACACCTATCCACATCAAAAGCTCCAATTTCCCACCCTAAAATCTAGGGTTTCTTTGAGTTGACCGTACACTCTCAACCCTTCTTTTCTATTTATTTTTCCTTCAAAAATATAAAATACACATTGAATTAGGGGGGGGGGGTTGCATGTCCCAAACCCAACTTTCGTGAAATTTTAGCCCCTTTTAATCTTTTGCATTATTTTCTTGATTTATATTTAATTTTCTTAAATTTCTTGCATCCTTTTGATTCTTTTTAGGGTTTCTTTGATTCTTGATTAAGTTCTTTAAAGATTTTTACATTCTTTAAATTTTCAGCACTCTTTAATTTCAAGAAACATTCTATTTGGCTTGTTTTAATTGATTAAGTTTAGGAATATTAATTTCCCAAATATCCTACATCAAATTTGGTATCAAAGGTAGGTTGCCAATTAATTCCTATTAGTTGGGATCCTTCCCCAAAAGCCTAGTCAACTCTCTTATCAACTTATATTTTGGGTTCTTTAAAGAGACCTAAAATTTATTTAGGGCCTAGTTTAGGTGTCTAAATAATTTTAGGGTATACCCTAACGTTTTTTAACTTCGTCGAAGTCCTTTCTCATTAATTTTAGGGCTGTCCTAATATTCTTTTGGGGTTCCTAAAAGAGTTTTCCCTAACCCTGCAATTTTTTAACATCCCAAATATTTGGTAGAGGTCCCCAAATATCATGATTTTCACTATAGTTACATTGTCTACTATAGTGGATGGGCATGTGACAGAGATTCATGCCACCAAGTAGGAGTTAATCTAGTTGATGGTTAGAGTTGTTGGTTTAGAAACTAAGATGGATACACAGTTTGGGCAAATCATGGTAGCCATTAGAGTAGTGGGGAAAGAGCTAGTGCAAGGAGCAAGTCCATCTAATTTTACACTAGGATCAAGCCAAAAAGTTGAAACTCCCCTTTAGACTACTACCCTTAATGCACAACGTGAGATGTCACCTCCCAGACAAGATCTAGAGCACAGAGTGATGACTCCACATACTCATGCATAGTCTGGGATTGACAGACACATTAGAGTAAATGTGCTTAAGTTCGACAGTGAGTAGGGTGAATTCTTTCTATAGGATATATGAGGTTTCTGAAGTGTAAAAACTATAATTTGCGAAGTCCAAGCTGACTACAATAACTCGGATTTGGTGGAGTACTTACAAGAAAGGCATGTCTAAATCTGGTAATGGCAATGTGACGACTTAGGGTGAGATAAAAGTGGCTATGAAGAAATGGTTTGCTCCTAGGGATTATAAGCAGAGAGCTCAGATTCAGTTATCATAGCACAAACAGGGTAATTCCAGTGTTGGTGAGTACACCAGGCAGTTCTAGCACTTCGCCACCAAATCAGGCTTCAGATAGACTGATGAGGTCCTTGTTTCTATGTACAAATAGGGTCTCCCCCCGTAGGTTTCGCAAGGGCTTTGCTACCAGTATTATTATTCAATTGATGAGACTATTTAGGCAGCCCATCATTATATTAAAAAAATCTCAAGATTTATAGGAAATTATGTGGATACCAGTGCTTCTTTAAGTAGACTAGTAGGTTTCAACAGACCAAAATATCTTCTCCACCCAAGACATCACGAAAGTTCTCTCCATCTAAACCTAGAGGTTCAGAGGGATCCGTATCGATGCTAAAGGGAGATTAGTGTTATAACTGCAAGGGCTATAGGCATCATAAATCCTAGTGTCAAAACAAGTTTATGGGCCTTATTGAAAAGAAATCAGTAGAGGAGGATGAATCGTAAAAAAAAATATATAAGCCAACTGAGAACATGGGTTTAGAGTGCAAGCAGGAATTAGCAGTGGAAGCTAAGGAAAGAATAGCCTAAGGATTCACATGGTTGATGCATCCTATGCTCACTAAATAGAAGATGTGTCCAGTGCTACTAAAGCCGAAACAAAAACGATTTATTTTTCCAAGGCAGCCGGTACCACATGATAGACCAAGATTCCTTGGGCCTCCACCCTAACTTAACGGGGTTGAGTTTTCCAAGAAGGGAGAATTAATGGGGTAGTTCTTCAGTGGATTTAGAAGTATAAGCCGTTATGGACTTCAAAGACCAAACTTAGGGGATCATTGAAGAAGTATCGTTACTGCCCACAGTTTTGGGCTTTATTTTAGTTGTTTTTTTTTTTTTTAATGTTTTTGGAGGGTTTTCTTAGTAAAATTTGATGTAAGAAAGCCATATGAGCCATGGGGAGAGATTAAGAATAGATTAGAATAGTTTAGGGATGTTGTGAGATTTTTTTCAGAATTTTTTGGATTTTTTTTAGCTAACCATACAACGGGGTATTTTGGTCCAATTCCATTTGTTATTATAAATGTCCTAAGACCTCATTATGCGACAGTTTTAGAGATTTGAATGAATTGATTTGAGTTAGAAGCCCACGGTTTGGATGGTTTCCTCTCCATTTCTCATGGTGTAGGTGAGTTCTACCTCTCTTTCTTGATTTCTTCTCTTTTTTTTTTTTTTAACCTCACATTTTCTAGCACAATCTTCTTTATTCTCCTTTTAAATTTCTACAGACAATATATTCTTTTCTATTTAAATTATCATTTTCTACCTTCTTTTATATATCTTTTTATTCCCACACATCATTCCTCTCTTTCCCCACCTTTTCCTTCTTGTTCTTCATCTTTCTTATACAATTTCCTGCTCAGGAAATTTTTTTAGCAAACACATTTTCCCTAATTATTCTCTCATCTTTTCATAGAAACCTAATTCCCTTTAGGTTTATTTATCTCATACCTTAAGACACTTATCCACATCAAAAGCCCCAATTTCCCACTCTAAAATCTAAGATTTCTTTGAGTTTTACCCATTCTTGAACCCTAAACCTATACCACCTTGACCGTACACTCCTAACC
>JAOXJP010140841.1:0-13354 GCA_025762735.1 Platanus orientalis | reverse complement strand
CATCTTATGTGGCTCTTTCATTAGAGGATTTCAGGCCCTCAATGAGCTCTCCTCTCATAATTGACTTAGAGAGAACCCATCTTATGTGGCTCTCTATACAAAGGAGAAGACATGATGGGCCATTAGAATCTACGACTAGCTTGTTCATAGCTTGCCCATTCATAGGTGGGGCTGATATCCTCTACACCACCCCCTTGTGAGCCACTCAATGGCCACACAAAGGGGGGAATCAATTCACTTTTTGGAGGTAATGTGACATCTCAAAAACTGAGTTGCCCCCCCCCCCTTGTGTGGCTCACAAGGGGGGGTGGCGTAGAGTGTTTCAGGCCAAGTTTGTAAGCATCTGACCTATTTGAGGCCCATGCTCATGGGTTTTCCCAACTGCAAAGTGTACCTCAGGTGCCTGCACAGCACCTTGTAAACAGGCCTGAAATCATCTGTGCCACCCTCCCTGATGGGACACTCGAGGGGGGGGATCAAAAACCTCCAAAAAGTGAATTGATTCCCCCCCCCCATAACACCGTTACGTGTGAATGGCTCCAAGGTATTGTTTTATTCTTACTTATAAAACACCAGTACTTTACATTTCGTAGCAATACAAAATTAAACTTTTCAAAGGAAAAGACTGCACCTTAAACCCAACCAAAACATCCCTTCTTCTAAAACCATTTTATTTGTTTTTAAATATCATTTCAAAACAAATTTAAATCACATCCACATAACCAGCCCAATAACAGCCCTAGACATAAAGGTTGTTTTATGGATGTATGATGTAAGACAAAAGCAGTGAGGGAGGGGAATCGAATCATCTCCAATCCAAATGGAGAGATACCACATTAGTACTTACCCAACATAGGACACAATGCCTAACAAAGGGCAGATTGTTAAATATAAAATACTTATTTAGGTGTTTTTCCTATAATATCCTCCCTTGATCCTTGTGTATTTTATTAAGATGTCATTTGTCAGACATAGTGTCATATTTCTCTATTCAAATTGGAGATGATTCAAACCCAGGGATGATATTTTCCAAAACTTTTAGTTCGAATCATCTCCAATTGGTTGTAGAGTTATCACACCAGGACTAATTCAATGCATGATATAATGTCTGACAAAGGGTGCTTAGGTAAATACACGTTACTTATCTATTGTGTATTCATTAAAACATCCTTTTATATCTATGGCAACATGGGAACAAAAACATAAAGCAGAATATAAGATAAGACACCCCCTTACCTTCTGTATTTAGAGAACTCTCTCCATGTAACGGCAGCACAGTGAAGTGCTCCCAAGCACACACATACATGTGCATGTGCACAAGTATGAGTACAAGTGGAGGCAAGGGAGACGATTAAAGGGCACTTGAGATAAACTTTGCACTTCCTACATTCACATCATCATGGAGTTGCATTAGGGGTGGGAAGAATCTTTTTGGATGCTCCAAATTAGTTTTCCTGGAATTTGGGTTAGTCCCAAATGATAGGTCCATTATGGGATGAGATTCACGACTAGATAGATCAGATTAAGGTGGTTCACGATTGGCAATGACAGATCAGTTTGCAAATGACAGGTCTGTTAGAAACGGTTTTAAACAATACCCAGATTTTTCTGTGCAAAAATCTGATCGTTTGGTTATGTTTGAACCAAGATAAAAGTGGGACCTACATGTCGTTTAACGTGGTTTCACATGGGTTTGTGTTCACCTCAGTGAGGAGAACAACGCCATACTGTTGGATGCTCAAAACCGTAAGGGGTGAATGAGAAATTGTCTTTAGAAGTGCCTAGTATATCATTGGTAAAACTGGTCAAAGTGTGAAATTTGAATAGTCTCACATGAACTAGCCCAAATTCTTGTGTGTGTTCATATACACTAATGTTGAACATAAGTTTGGGCCCCAAGAGGCATCACTGTTTTGTGGATGGGGTAGGACCTAACCAACATGGGTCAGGCCTATATTTAAACACACGTGTACCGAACCGGGCCAGGTTGGGTTGGGTCAATAAAAAAATAAACAAATATAATTTTTTTTCTTTTTGCTTTCTCCCAAAATCAATTACACCTGTGGGAACATGTTTCTCTGAACAAGTTTTACATTTTTGCCCTTGTGGTGGGGGTGTCTCTCTCTGAGACTGTTGGACCGAATAGACACACATGTGCTATTAATCACATCTATTGATACATGTCCATTCCATACGGACATGTAAGTGTTTCTTAAATCATCCCCTTTCACATGTGTTTGTTTTGTACGGATGTGTAAGTGGCTACTAGATTGCAACTATTGGTCATTTGTAACTGTTTGAAATCAAAGGTTGTGTCTCTATACTTGTTTCGAATATACATGAAAAATCTATAAATAAGAAGTCCCTCCATCATTTCATTCATTCAATTTTCAATCAAGCTATTAGTGTCATAGTGCATCCATGTCACTGTTAGTGTAAGAGATAGGTACAACACAAGTCGGTTCACCAGACACACAGATTGTAGTGCTATTTCTGTATGTGGAAGATCATTGTATCTTGGGAGGCAGACGTCCAGATTGACTGTAAGCACCAGTGCGAGGAAGGAAGAATTTGTCTTAAGGATAGTGTTAAACACTAGATCTAGTTAAGTGAAGTTTCAATCATCCGAGTCAAGTAAGTAGTTTTATTTATTTGATTAAAGTATTTTCATATTTTATAGTTTCATGCATATATATAGAATACTGAAATAACAATACTAAAATAACAATCTTAAAATGAATTCGGTTATTTTGTTATTCTTTGTGTATTCTCTATATATCTTTATTCTTCATATCAATTAAACTTTTGCTTATATTTATATAACAGAAATGACAACCAGTAATACAAGTATGGTTGTACCCTCCTCTGTGGTGCCAGTCCATAGAGAAAAGCCCGAGAAATTCAACGGTACCGAATTTAAGAGGTGGCTACATAAGATGTTGTTTTACATCACAACATTGAATTTGACCAAGTTTCTTTATGAAAATGCACCTGCTCTCAAAGAGAATGAATCTGATAGGTAGGTTGTGGTTATGGTACGCATGAAAACATGCTAACTTTATCTACAAGAACTACATTTTGAATGAATTGGACAACACATTATACAATGTATATAGTCCAATTAAGTTTGCAAAGGAGTTATGGGACTCTTTGGATAAGTAATACAAAGAGGAAGATGTCGGAATGAAGAAATACATTGTGGGCAAATTTCTTAAATATAAGATGGTGAACTCGAAATCTATTATGAGTTAAGTGCAAGACCTTCAACTAATATTGCATAAAATTCATGTTGAAGACGGATTGTTTGTAAGTGATTCTTTCCAAGTAACAAAAATAATTGAAAAATTACCGTCATCTTAGAAAATTTTAAAAATTATTTGAAGCACAAGCGTAAGGAAATGCACATTGAAGACTTAATCATAAGATTAAGGATTGAAGAAGATAACCGCGGTTCAGAAAGAAAGCTATAGAATCAGACCATCGAATCCAAGAAAAATGTAGTGGAACAAAAATTCAACAAGAAGAACATGAAGTAGTATAGTCAATGACCATTCCTAGGTCCTAATGGTGGCATATCTAAGAAGTCCAAAGGAAGATGCTTTGTGTGCGATAAATTGAGGCATCGTGCTAAGGATTGTTGCAAGCGCAATAATCAAGAGAACTTCAATAAGAAAGCCGCTCAAGCCAACATGACTAAAGTGAATCATCTTTTTGAAGATGTCTCTTATATAAGCCTTTTTGCAATGGTTTATGAAGTTAACCTGGTAAGGAATACCAGAGAATGGTGGGTGGACATTGGTGCTACTCGCCATGCTTGTTCAAAAAGAAAAATGTTCTCAACTTATCAACCAGTTAGTAACTAAGAACAACTTTTCATGGAAAATTCTACGACTTCAAAAGTGGAAGGATAAGGAAATGTGGTGCTGAAGATGACTTCAGGAAATGAGCTTACTCTAAATGATGTACTACATGTGCCAGACATTTGCAAGAATCTTGTATCTAGTTCATTGTTGAGTAAAGCAGGATTCAAGTTGGTTTTCGAGTCAGACAAATTTATTTTCACAAAAAGTGGGATGTATGTGGGGAAGGGATATATGAGCAATGGAAATTAAATGTAATGATTGTAATTTCCAACATTAATAAAGTTTCTTCTTCTGTTTATATGTTTGAATTATCCAATGTTTGACATGGCAGACTAGGACACGTAAATTTTAATACTATGCGTAGATTAGTTAATTTAAAACTTCTACCTAAGTTTCATATTGATTTAGATCATAAATGTGAAACTTGTGTGAAAGTAAAATTAACTAGATCACATTTTAGTACTGTTGAAAGAAATAGTGAACCTCTAGAATTATTTCACAATGATATCTGTGATTTAAAATTCGTTCAAACTAGAGGTAGTAAAAAGTATTTTATTACTTTTATAGATGATTGCACAAGATACTGTTATGTGTATTTGCTAAGGAGTAAGGATGAGACCTTAAAAATGTTTGTGCATTATAAAAATGAGGTTGAAAATCAACTCAATAAAACGATTAAGGTTTTAAGAAGTGATAGAGGCGATGAATATGAATCACCATTTGGTGAGTTTTGTGCACAACATGGTATTATTCACCAAACCACTACACCTTATTCTCCTCAGCAAAACGGAGTTGCTTAACGGAAAAATAAAACCTTAAAAGAAATGATGAATATAATGTTGATTAGTTTTGGTTTACCCTATAATTTGTGGGGGGGAAGCAATTCTTTTCATTAATTACATTCTCAATAAGTTACCCCATAAGAAAACAAATAAGACACCTTATGAATTATGGAAATGTCAAACTCTTTCCTATAAATTCTTAAGAGTGTGGGGGTGCTTAACAAAAGTGATGGTCTTTATCTCTAAGATGATTAAGATTGGACCTAAAACAATTGATGACATATTTATTGGCTATGCTCATAATAGTAGTGTATATTCATTTCTTGTTCATAAATCTGATATTCTTGATATAAATGTAAATACTATTATTGAATCTAGGAATGCATTATTTTTTGAATAAATATGTCCTTATAATAATGTATAAGAGTCAAGATCTCCTAAAAGATTTTATGAAACTGTGTCTAACAACTCACAAGAAGGAGATGATGTTGAACTAAAACACAGTAAAAGGAAAAAAAAATGTCAAAATCATTTGGTCCAGATTTTTTAATTTATTTATTAGAAAATGAGCCTCAAAGATTCAAGGAAGAAATGTCTACTCCTAAGGCACCACTATGGAAAGAGGCTATTAATAGTGAAATTGATTCCATATTACAAAACCATACATGGGAACTGGTGGATCTACCACTAGATAGTAAACCTCTAGGATATAAATGGATATTCAAGAGGAAGTTGAAAGTCAATGGATCAATTGACAAATACAAGGTCAGACTTGTTGTTAAGGGATATAAGCAAAAGGAATGTGTGGACTATTTTGATATGTATTCACCAGTAACAAGAATAACATTCATTCATATGTTAATAGCTATTGCAGTGTTGCATAATCTAGAAAAACATCAAATGAATATTAAAACTGTGTTCTTGAATGACAAATTGCATGAGAAAATTTATATGGAACAACCAGAAGGGTTTATTGTTCATGAAAAAGAGAATAAAGTGTGTAAGCTTGTTAAATCGTTTTATGGATTAAAATAAGTTCCAAAGCAATGGCATGAAAAAATTGACAATGTAATGATGTCAAATGGATTTTAAATTAACGAATATGACAAATGTGTGTATGTTAAAGATAATACAAATGGCCATGTCATTGTTTATTTCTATGTTGATGATATGCTCATCATAAGTAGCAATAATGATATTATTAAAGCTACCAATAAGATGTTAACTAGTCAATTTGATATGAAAGATTTAGGTGTTGTAGATGTGATACTAGGGATAAAGATTACTAGAACATCTGAAGGACTTGTTTTGTCTCAATCTCATTACATTGAGAAAGTACTTGAGAAATTCAAAAATTATGATAACAGTCCTGCAAAAACACCTATAGATGTAAATCTTCATCTAGTTAAAAATAAAGGCGAAGACATATCTCAACTAGAGTATTCTAGAATAATAGGTAATTTAATATATATAATGAATTGTACTCGATTGAACATAGCACATGCTATAAGCAAGTTGAGTAGATACACTATTAACCCAGGGGCAGACCACTGGAAGGCATTAGTTAGGGTATTAAGGTATTTGAGATACACCCTAAACTATAAATTACATTACACAAAATATCCTGCTATATTAGAAGGGTACAGTGATGTAAATTAGACATCCGACTTGAAAGACACAAAATCCACAAGTGGATATGTCTTTACACTTGGAGGTGCAGCTGTATCTTGGAAGTTGGCCAAGCAAACTTGCATTGCTAGGTTTATAATGGAATCTAGATTTATTGCATTGGATAAAGCAGGGGAAGAAGCAGAGTGGCTTCGTCATTTCTTAGAAGATATTCCAATGTGGTCGAAACTTGTACCTGCAATATGTATACATTGTAATAGTCAATCAGCAATTGGTAGGGCACAAAGTCATATATATAATAGTAAGTCTCGACATATTCGTCATAGATACAATACAGTAAAGCAGTTGATCTCACATGAAATTATTTGCATTAATTACATAAAGTCAAAAGAGAATATTGTGGATTTGTTAATTAAAGGTTTGACTAGAGATCAAGTATACTGCTCATCGAGGGGAATGAGTTTAAAACCTATGTCTAAAAAAGTCATCATAATGACAACTTAACCTAGCTGACTGGAGATCCCAAAATCTAGGTTCAAAGGGACAACCGAATTATGTGTGACTTGATAGTATTACTACGATCACTATGGAAAAAAAATTTCTTAACCACTTTTATGATGAAAGCAAAGATTAGGGTAAGCTATACCTTTAATAATTCTTATATCTTGAAAATCCAAGTAGAGTATAGCAGGATACTCTTAATAAGAATTTCCTATGCGAGTGTGAAGGGGCTACTTCAAATGAGAATTGTAAGGCTGAATTCTCTAAAACACTCATGAAACCAGGTGGTGTTCAGTGCCAAAATGAACACAATCATGATAACCAAATTGTATCTAGAAAGGAGCTATGTGAATTCTATTGTCTTGGTTTACACAAACGACTAAATAGTTTAAGACATCACGTTCATTGGTTAGCTAGTAAATCCGATAGTCTTTTACAAAGGAAGGTTCAAAGCCACAAACTACCTATCCCTACACAGTGACTTTCCAAAAGTACTCACTCTCAATGTCTGCATTAGCATTTCATTTGTAATTTAGTAAGCCAATTTCATTCATGTGGGAGATTGTTAAAAACGGTTTTGAAAACACCGAGATTTTTCTATGTAAAATCTGATTGGGTGGCTATGTTTGAGCCAAAATAAAAGTGGGACCCACATATCGTTTAAGGTGAATCCACATGGGTTTATGTTTATCTCAATGAGGAGAACAACACTATATTGTTGGATGCTCAAAAACGTCAATGGGTGAATGAGAAATTGTCTCCAAAAGTACCTAGTTGATCACTAGTGAAACTAGTAAAAGTGTGTGAAATTTGATTAGTCCCACATGGACTAGCCCATAAATTTTTGTATGTTCATATACACTAATGTTGAACATAAATTTAGGCCCGAAGGGGCACCGTTGTTTTGTGGATTGGAGAGGACCTAACCAACATGGGTGGCATCACTGTTTTGTAGATGGGGGAGGACCTAGCCAACATGGGTCGGGCCTATATTTAAACACACACGTGCACATGTCGAACCGAACCGGGTAAGGTCAATATAATTTTTATTAATATTTTTCTTTTTGCTTTCTCCCATAATCAGTTACACCTGTGGGGACATGTTTCCTTGAACAGGTTTTACAGTTTTACCCTTGTGGGGGTGTGTTTATTTGTACGGTTTTACAACTATGCCCTTAGAGACTGTTAGACCGGATAGACACACAAGTGGCTATTAAATCACACCTATTGACACATGTCCATTCTGTATGGACATGTAAGTGTCTCTTAGATCATTTCCTTTCACACATGTTCGTTTCGCATGGATGTGTAGGTGGCTACTAGATTGCAACTATTGGTCATTTGTGACTATTCAGAATCAAAGGTTGTATCCCTACACCTGTTCCGAACAACACGAAAAATCTATAAATAAGAGGTCCTTCCATCATTTCATTCATTCAATTGTTGGTCAAGCAAGTAGTGTTATAGTGCATATGTGTCAGTGTTAGTGTAAGAGAGAGGTACAGCACAAGTTGGTTCGCCAGACACACAGATCGTAGTGCTGCTTTTGTGTGTAGAAGATCTTTGTATCCTGGGAGGCAAATGTTTGAATTTACCGTTAGCACCAGTGCGATGGACGAATTTGTCTTAAGGACATAATGTTAAACACTAGCCTTGATCTAGTTAAGTAAAGGTTTGATCATCCGAGTCAAGTAAGTATTTGTTTATTTGATTCAAGTATTTTTTATATTTTATAGTGTTGTGCACATATATAGAATACTGAAATAACGATATTAAGATAACACCTATATATAAAAAGACTCCACTTGTTTTGGGGTGGGTCTTCGATCTTCAACATCTTTGAAAAATCTCCAACATCCTCCACACCCCGGAATTCACAAGTCTCCAAGCTCTAAGTCACTTGCAACCAAGCATCAAAGGGTCAAGTTTTTCTGCAACAAAAACCAAGAAAAGTCGATATGTAGAAGATATGTTTCTTTCATTCCTTTTAATCCTATGTAACTGTTAATCATAGGTTTATCTCCCTCCCCCATATGGAGGAGATGTGATTAATAGATTTTGAATTCCAAATCTAGAGAAGTGTAAGGCTCCACAAATAATAAAACCATTCAATGAATGGGTAATTTGTCCACACAACGAAATTTGATGCATACACCATGAAAATTCTTTTTACCTGGGACTTCTAAAGGACCATATCATACCTAACTGACATGTATGCCCAAGCATGTAGACACCAACGCACGAGTCATTATTTCTCTTCATTTATTTTTTCCAGCTTTCTGCCGAAGTACCAGTTTCAGTTTCATCACTTATCTCAATTGAATTCAACTGATTGCACTCATAGTTTATGGATTTTTTTAGAGGATTCAACCAGTGTTTTCACAATTTAGATGATTTGGTGGATCTTCATTGTTGATTCATTATTTGTAGATAGCTTGTTTTTGACATTCTTAGCCAACTTTTCACAATATTAGTCTTGGTTATCCCGTTTAATGAAAATTCACTTGTTATTCCATGATTCATATGTTCTAATACTGTGTCTAATTGGTAGTTGTATTACTTTTGGGACAACAGTTCAACTATGGTATGGAGTTATTGCTGCTGATTTCAGTTGTTGAGGCTGCACCTAATGGACCTACAGATGATGAATTGGCTACTTTGGCAAAACTGACCATGGAATATCCCTCCTTAATTGTACAGTTCACTCAAGGTGTGCTTGAAATAAAATTACCTCTCTATCTATATCTTGACTTTCAAATCATTATTTATATTGCTTTCTGGTGATCCTCTTTGAGTCTGACTGCTTATTAAGGAGCAAATTTGTTACTCTAAAGAGAATGAAACTTAACTAAATCGCCTTGCCACTGAGATCAAACACATTTCTTTCTTTTCTTTCTTACATGTCATTCCTCTTTTTGTTATGATTAGTGAAGGTGTCATACTTGTCTTTAGTTTCACATATGTATTCTTTTCAGGTTCACATATCAGTATCAGTGATTGCAAATATGCGCATTATGTAGGGATAAGTTTTTGATCAAGTGAGCTTTCCTTTGTGACCTGTAGAATCTGCTTATTCGGTTACTCCCTGTTGGCTGCTAATTATTGGATGTAGGTAGCTCAGAATACAAAGGTGAAAGGATCCGATGTCCCAAACGCTTGAATAAGCATAACTTTAGTTATTTGTATATCTTGCTGTTATTGATCATTTTGGTCAAGAAAAATGAGTTGATTGTGTTGTATGCATGCTTGGGTCGGTGCCAACATGTCACACACTCATGAGTGGTAAGCTGCTTATCAGAAGCATGGTTTTCTGTTTCCATATTTAGATGGCATTGTGATGTTTGGAATTTTCAGATGACACTGATCTTTCACAGAAACGAATTCTTGTGGTTTCTTTCACCAATAGGCCGGTGGTGACAATATCCACCATCTTTCTATTTGGGACTCCTAGCCATCTCAGGGTTCCAAATGCAATAGTATAATTTTCTTAATGCAAGTGTGTTTGGTATTTTATTTTATTTTTAAAAAAATTTCTGATTGAACAACTACAGTTTACATAAGACAATTTTCATGAACTTTCTTTGAATCTGAAAATTGCAGATAGGGAGGTCAAATTTCCAGCCAATCACCCCCCCCCCCTACACAAAAAAAATAATATTTTGCTGTTGATGCTGTGGAAACTGAGATTATGTGGCACAACTCCTTAGGGTCGATGGTTTGTATCCTTGTTAATTTTAGCTGTGGCATATATTAAGGATATATTTACCACTTTTAGCTTTCATGGAGTTCTCACAAGGGCTTGTAGGCACTCTCCCGATTTTTTCAGCTTGTTTGGAACTGCAAGAACGAAGCCATGGTAAGAGCGGCTTTATGTATGATTACTTGGTTTTGACACATTTACCTTCTATACTGTGGGTTTTGCACCCATTTATCCAAAGTTAGGAATAGGATAGGTTTGCATTTTGCATCTATTTGTCCAAATTATAGATTGGTATATGTTGCATCATACTCAAATGGAGGTGGCGTAGAGGATTTCAGGCCGGTAAAAACTTGTACAACTGTGTGTGTGTGCGCACTTGACTCATGTGGATGTTTGAATCTGTGAATCTGTGTACATTTCACATTGACTAGATTGACTATTTGATTGGCTACATAGGCCACAAACCACCACCCAAGCAGGAAACTCCACAGCTCACTGCATATAATGAAAGGATTCGACCCTCAGTCTTCCATATGGAAGATAGATGCCGCAGCCCTAGGAATTTGTATTCAGCCATGCATGCATCTTATGTTATGTGTATGTATATACGTAGGACTTGTTTCAAGATGGAATGATGAGAAAGCTTTCCTCTTGACAGGTGGCATAAATGAATTGGTGGGCAAAGACACTAATTGGAAGGCTCCTACATAGTTTATTTTCTATGCCAAAGAGTCAACCTGATCAGATGATCTAAGAATCTGATCTATTTATTTCTTTTAGATAATTTATACAACAAACCTAAAACGTGAGAAAAATCTCTAGAATTATTTTTATTACTATGCCAGATCACCTTGGTGGGACTCATTTAGTGGTAGATCCGATAGCTTTACTATTTTGCCACTTGTATGACACACCCTACTGACTTTTACTGCCCCTTGAGTCATTTCCTTAATACATGTTCCCATGCATCCATTTTTTACCCCTCCTTGTTGCCAATGCCAGCAGGTGCTCTCATAAACTCACTTCATATAATCCTTCCAAAATGCTTTGGTTGACTACCCAAGGAGGAAAAACAAGGAAAGATTTAAATATATAAATGAAGTTCAGTTTATAATCTTTTACCAAATTTTAAACTTCACAAAAGCCAAAATTGTGTCTCCACCATACAAGGTTCTTTAATATAATAACTTGGAAATGATGGAGATGTAGAATTCTATATTTGAAAGCAAAATAAAAACCAAGAAATGCTATTGAGATTTGACTTCTTTCCAAACCACTTCAGTTATCTATCCTAATACTCATTTAAGTCGGTGACTAAGCCGAATTAAATTCATTGATTATACTATTTTAACTTATCGGTCTTTGGCCGGAAATTCTTCCCTTTTCTTCAACTTCTGACTTTTATTCTGTTAAGCTTTGCACCCCCTTCCGCTTATAATTGTTTTCTACATAATTGTTGCAATTCAGATAAGTATATTATATAATTCTTTAACAAACGGATCCCTTGGATCTTAGTGAAACCTCTCCGGAAATAACTTCCGGCGATAATACATAGCTGAACTTTCTGATTTGAATACATGTAGTGGTGCTTGATGTACATCTTTCATTATTCAATTAACTACTACAATTACAGTCTCATGGGAGTACTTAAAGACAACAATAACTTACAAATCTTTTTTTTTTTTTTTGAATTGTATCAACCTAAAACTCTACAGCAAAGTTCCATAGTATAGACTGCAAAACTCTGTATTTTCGACTCTAAACAAGAACAGCCCGGACTGGGTCTCCGATCCAATCAATTATGAAGTGGGTTTGGTCCCCCAGGCACAGTTCGGTCAGAAGCTCCAATTGGGTCGTTGCTCGAATCTGAAGATGGAGATGTTGCAGAGAAATGCCATGAAAATCGAGATGAGAACTTAGTACTCAATCTCTCTTCTGCTTTTTCGCTGGTAGCTATATGGATGTGGCGGCTACTCGAAAGCTGGCTGAAGGTGAGCAGGACTATGAAGAACAAAAAGGGGAGGAGAGAATCTCGTATCCTCATGGTTTAGAAGCTGCAGCAAGAGAAAGAAAAGAACAGAAGAAAGAGTTCTGAAGGAGAGGAAACGGGTTGAATTGAGAGGTAGGCAGGTGGGAACTCTTATTAATAAGGGGTGGGACACAAACTGTGGTGAAGAAGATGATGGAGCCAAAGCACACAATTAATTATTCAAAGATGACTATACGGCAGATTGGCATTCCTTGAATTCACAAATGTCTATACGTCATATCATTGGTTGCCCAAAATACCCCCTAATCTGACTCATGTACGCTTTCCTATACTGTGGAAGGGAGGACTTGATTGGATATTGTGGAAGAGCTTAGGGACTAATGTGGTTTTAAAATTAATTGGGGAGACTAATTAAAAAATTGAGAGTTGACTCTACTACATCCAATGGATCCATTCTTACCCATTTGCCTTATATAGTTTTATGTGTTGATGTGGTTATTATTAGAAGAAACTTGCGGTACATCGGTTGGCACATGTTGGAACAATGTCAGCGACAAGTGGCATCCTCGCCGCATTTGTTTCGAAACTTGCCTAATTCATTTCTTTTTGTTTGGTGAAGAAGACTTGCCTGATCCATTGGGCATTTGGGCTTCCTAAACTGGCAACTCCATTGGATATTATTGGGCCATGAAAAAAGGAGCTCGAATTGGGTCAACTTCTAGATTTGGGAGATTTCCTGTGTAAGAGTGACTGAATAATGAGTAACTTGGGGCTGGAGAGGATCATGTGGGTAAGGCAAAGGCAAATGCTAGCCAGGCAACACGTTGGCCCCATGCCCAACAATCTACTGTACTTTTCCCTAACAAATGGGGGTTGACATCCTCTGCAA
>JAOXJP010140810.1:0-13355 GCA_025762735.1 Platanus orientalis | reverse complement strand
TATATATATATATATATTATTGTCTACCATTGACTATTACAATTTATTAGTTTTGATAAAAAAAAAAAATTGGTGTTTAGGTGGCAGCCAATTTTAAATCCCGCAATGTAATATAGCAAGGGGCTATCAACGCATTGAGTTAAAACTTGGCATAAAGAATGCAATTCAAAAATTAGAGCCTAATGTTATCAAGCAAGATCTATGTATAAGACAAGTTATATTTTATTTTATAGATATTAAGTGTGTTGTGCAATTCCTGCTCTTCTAATTCCCAGGGCCAGAATCTTCCTACTTGTCCGCTTGATAATTTGGAGGGTCAGCCTTGTTTGTTAAGTGAGGAATGCCATAATGCTTGCTCTGATAAAGTTAGAGAGCCAGGATGGGATGCGGCCTGTGGTAATGGTCAGGATGTGATGAGTTTCAATATGGCCCAAGGGGTTGATACGTTCATCGCAAAAATGGGCCCGAATGTCTGTGATGGGGATGGAAACTTTGTGCTTCTATCAAATTTTATGAAGGAAAATATGGAGGATGGAAACATGCCGGCGAAAGAAATCTCGGCAAAAGGAAAAAGGGACTTGCACAACTTGGAATGGGCCATGAATGATGGGATTGCATCATCTAGTGTTGTGAGGAATGCTACACAAGGAAGGGGCAAAAGTTTGGGTTTGTTATGAAGATTTTGTCTTGGAATGTGAGGAGGTCAGGTGGAGTGGAGAAGAGGTGGGCTGTTAAAGATTGTATTAGAATATGCAAACCGGACTTGATTGTGTTGCAGGAAACAAAGAAAGAGAAGATGGTGCCTTTGTTAGTTTGGAGTTTAGAGGGTAGAGACCTCTCGGAGTGGATTGAGTTACCGTCTTGTGGGTCGGTAGGGGGTATGCTTTTTTCTTGGGATCCAACTACGGTGAAGAAGTTGGAAGAGTTAGTTGGTTCCTATTCGATTTCCCTGAGATTGGTAGAGATTTCTTCTGGATATGAGTGGATATTCACAAGGGTTTATGGCCCTTCGTCACCCTATAATCAACATGAACTGTGGGAAGAGCTCTTTGATGTGCGAGGTTTGTGTACGGGACCGTGGGTAATTGGAGGGGATTTCAATGTCATCAGATTTGTTCATGAGAAAAACTCTCCTCAAATTACGAGGAGCATGTGGGATTTTGCATGCTTTGTCAATCGGTACGCTTTTAGGGATTGCCTGCTTCAAAATGCTAAATTTACTTAGACCAATGGAAGAATCCTCCTACTATGTGTAAATTAGATAGATTTCTCGTTTCTAATGAGTGGGATGAGTTATACCCTCAGTTTATCCAAGAATGCATCTTGAAGATTGTTTCTGACCATTGGCCTATTATGTTGAATACCTCGGAGTTGAGATTGGGCCCTTCCCCGTTCAGGTTTGAAAATATGTGGACTCTGCATAGCTCCTTTATGGGGAATGTGTGTAAGTGGTGGGGAGAATGTGGTGAAGGTGAGTGAGAGGGTTTTAGGTTTATGAGGAAATTCCAATTTATTAAGAAAAAATTGATTGTCTGGAATAAGAAGTCTTTCAAGCAATTGGAGGTGAAGAAGAATGATCTTTGGGCCAAAATTCAAGCTATTGATAATGCAATGGATGAGGACGAGAGGAACCCATTGGCTTTGACGGAAAGAAAAAATTAGCTTTTAGCCAATATGGAGGTGGTTCTTCAGTGTGAGGATATTCATTAGAGTCAAAAGGCAAAGTGCAAATGGATAAAGGAGGGGGACGATAATACCAAATTCTTCCATGGGGTAGCCAATGGAAAGAAGAGAAAGAATGTCATTTCCAGGTTGACTATTGAAGGGAAAATTGTCAAAGATCTAACAAAATCAAAGAGGAAGCTATCCGCTTCTTCTCTTCCTTGTACTGTAGATTGGAAGGCCCTCGTCCTTTTATTGATAACCTCTTCTTGAAGGCTCTTGATCCGACTAAGGCGGACTCTTTGGAGGTTGAGTTTTCGGACGATAAAATTAAAGATGCCATCTTTAGGATGGCCAAGAACAAATCTCCAAGGCCAGACAGTTTCTCTATGATTTTTTATCAGGAATGTTGGGATATCATTAAAGAGGATTTGTTGAAGGTGTTCCAGAAGTTCTTTGCAAGTGATGTCATTAATTTGGGGGTAAATTCTACGTTTTTTGTGCTTATTCCAAAGAAAGAAGGTCCAGACTCATTTTCGGATTTTAGACTAATTAGCTTGGTCATGAGCCTTTATAAGATTATAGCCAAAGTTCTTTCCATCCGTCTTAGGAAGGTTATTGGGAAGGTGGTGGATGAATCCCAATGAGCCTTTGTGAAGGGGAGACAGATTATGGATGGCATCCTTATTGCGTCTGAATGTATTGACAGGTTAAAGAAGGAGAAGAAATCTGGTTGGATTTGCAAAATTGATTTGGAGAAGGCCTATGACAGAGTGGACTGGGATTTCTTGAGGTGGGTTCTTTACAAAAAGGGCTTTGGTTCCTGATGGATTAAATGGATTATAGGATGTTTAGATCACCCTCATTTTTCTATTATGCTAAATGGATCATCTAAAGGGTTCTTTAGCTCATCCTGTGATATCCGTCAAAGAGATCTCCTATCTCGGAGTTTCAGATTGGGGGAGACAGGGTTCAGGTCTTGCACCTTTAGTTCGCTGATGATACGATTTACTTCATTAAAGACTCAGAGGAGCAAGTGGCTAATTTAAAGCTCATCCTATCAATCTTTGAAACTATTTATGGGCGCAAAGTCAATTATGCGAAATCCAACCTTCTCAGGATAAGGGTGGAAGCGGAGGCGGTGAACAGATTTTCTTCAGTTATATGTTGTCAAGTGGAGCAGTGGCCGATGAAGTATCTTGGAATGCCTCTTGGTGGGAATTAGAAATCTGATTTTTTGGGATTCGGTGGTGGAAAAGGTTACCAAGAAGTTGGCTTATTGGAAGAAGCCATACATTTCTTTAGATGGAAGAATAACCTTGATTAAAGTTGAAATGTCCAATAGTCCGGTGTATTACATGTCTTTGTTTAAAATGCCTACCAAGGTGGTCAATAGGATTGAAAGATGTCAAAAGGACTTTCTCTGGAAGGGAGAGAGAGAAAAAAAATTCATTTGGTCAACTTAGAGATGGCGTGCAGACCTAAAGTTAGTAGTGGGTTGGGTATTGGTAGGCTGAAGGAGCGGTACGCGGCTTTGTTACCCAAGTGGTTGTGGAGGTTCTCTACTGAGAGAGGAAGCTTATGGCATTTTATCATTCTTAACAAGTATGGTTGTCACTCAAATGGTTAGAACGTCAATCTTTCTTCTAAGCGTTCCATGTCTTTGGTGTGAAAGCACATTATCTCTCTCTTTCCCATTGTTGCTCCCCATTTCAGGTTTGTTGTTGGGAATGGAGAATCCATTCGGTTTTGGAAAGATTTATGGTGGAATGACCAATGCCTTTCTTCCTCCTTCCCTAGATTCTTTAAACTTGCTTGTATGAAAGATGCGACAGTTTCTGAGGTTATATCTTACTCCCCCTCCGGCCTGTCTTGGTCATTGCCTGTTTCTAGGAATCTCCTGGGCAAAGAAGTGGCTTGGGTGGTTGAGCTTATGCTTAGTCTTAATGAGGTTTTCCTTTCTACTTCCTTTGCGGATCAACGAGTTTAGGGTTTGGAGCCTTCGGGGCTATTTTCCACCAAATCTGTGTTCCTCTCGTTGTCCTCTCCAGGTGTTCCGGGTAATCCTTTTCTGTTCTCTAAGGTTTGGAAGCCTCTTATTCCCCCTCAGGTGAAGGCCTTCTAATGGACCGTGGTCCTCAACCAAATTAATACTATGGATGTTCTATAAAGGAGATTGCCTTTTTGGTTTATCTCTCCTTCTTGGTGTGTGTTATCTCATATGGAGGGGGAATGTTTAAATCTTTTCCTCCACTTTTCTTTTTCAAGAGCAATTTGGAATCACTTTTTAGCTAATCTCAACTATGCTTGGGTAATGCCGTGTAATTTGGTGGAGCCATTTGACTTGTGGGGTGTTGGAGGGATGGGGGAGAAAGGTAGGTGCTTCTGGGGATGTATGCTTTAAGCAGTGATTTGGAATACCTACAAAGAAGGAATCTCATAATTTTTTAAGATATACATAAGTCTGTTGGAGAGATTATTGATGTGATCATTCAGGAAGTGGGCAGCTGGTTAACTGTTTCAAAATAATTCCATGGCCTTTCGCTATCTGACCTGGTTCACGATAGGAGGACTTGCATTTGGCTCACATCGTTGTCAATGGTTGGTCCCAATGCTCAGTGAAATCCCCCTCCTCATGGGAGGTGCAAACTCAATTTTGACGGATCCTCGAAGGGTAATCCGGGGCCTTGTGGCTTTGGGTGAGTTATTCGTGATTCCAATGGTGATCTAATCAAGATTGTAGCGGGTCCTATTGGCTTTACAGACTCTACAAAAGCAGAGGTTATGGGCCTACTTTGGGGCCTTCAGGAGGTGCGATATTTAAAGTTGGAGCATGCCTTGGTGGAAGGTGACTCGGAAGTACTAGTGGACTGGGGCTTAGGTCATTCAAATGGCTATTGGTTTTATGCGAACCTCATTCATGAAATTAAGGATCTTGTGGTGTCCTTAAATGTTGTTTTGGGCCATGTCCCAAGATCCCAAAATGGGATGGCGTTGAGAATGGGGAATTGGGCTGCCTCATATGGTGAGATCTATTGTAATGCCTGAATTCTTGGAGTAGGCTTTCAGGCCCCTTTGTATGATTAGTCTCCTTTTTTTTCTTTTCAATAAAATTGTTATCAATCCAAAAAAAATTATTAAGCTTGTTGTTATTCAAGAAAGAATATGAGATGAGTTGACTGATTTCCTTCTTAAACCAATGAATGTAGTTGCAAAGTTTCATAGATATGAAGGGAGAGTTTGGCTTGAGGCTAGCTTAACAAGCTTGGCAAACATGCTATCAAGGTTTTGTTTAGATGATCATATAATATAGAATTTTTTAAATAATTAGGTTTATGTGAAGTTCTAAATTTCTAATAACTTAAGATATTTTTTTTGTACTGTACAACTAACTGGTGGAATTACTATGGAGACGATGCACCCCAACTAAAAGACATTGCAATCAAAATCCTTAGCCAGACGTGCTCCTCTTCAGGATGTGAGAAGAGCATGTTTAATTTCATACACTCAAGAACAAGGAATCGCCTGAAAATGAAGAACCTCCACAAACTAGTGTATGTTCATTATAACGTTCGGTTGAAAATCAAAAACGTGATGAATAGCAATTCCAAGGAGGAGGATTATTATAACCCGATTGACTTGAGTCATCTATTCAAAGATAATGACACATTGGAGCCTTGGACTTGTGAGTTGAAGGGTCCACTACTTGATGGGCAAGAAAATTATTGGCTTGAGGAGGCATTGGCGGATAAAGACCAACATGATACTGCTGCTGAGGGTTCTAGTTTGAAGCGTTATGATGATGATGATGATGACCTATATGCGGAGACCCATGCTATTTTTTTTTTTAACGAATAATGAATTTTATAGAAAGCAAAGAAGCAAGCAAACAAAACTAGAACACAACTAGCAAAGACACCAACAGCCAAACCAGAAACCAAACAAAGACAACTAACAATCCGGCATATGATCCCCAAAGAAAATATCCTGCTAATGAGCACTCCACTTTGCAAGTCGATCTGCAAGATCATTGTGGGCCTGAGGAATATGCAGTAATTCCACCTTACGCTCCTTAAGGAGATGCCAAGCCTCGCAAATTAAATGGTGCAATCTCGAAGACCCCCTAGCTTGACCTTCGCCCCAACTAATAACAGCCTTGGAGTCCCTTTCAACAAAACAATTGAAAAGCATTTTGTCTCACAAGATTCAAAGCGCCTCAAGCAAGCCCATCAACCAACACAACACGGCCCTGATGATCTCTAACCACACAACTAAAGGCAGTCGGCCCCAGGTTACCAAAAGAGGCCCCATCAAAATTAACTTTCACTTTGCCACTAAGAGGATAGCCAGCCCCAAGTAGTTGGGATAAGGCTGCTTGTTGTTTTGCCACTTGGAGGCACCCAATCCCCAGTCATAGAAGAGGAAGAATGCGCAAAGAGCAAAATACAAAGGCTCCAATCTTTCAAGAAGTCATTAAGGGAGAAATCTTCAAAATCCTTCACTAACAACCAAGACCCCACTTCACAAAGAATAGAATCAATCACCTCCCAACACTCCCTTTCAAGGTCTTCAAAGATTCTCCTGTTACGTTCTTTCCAAATACCACACACCACACCATGAAGCAAAGCTCTAATAAACATTTTTTTTCCTTAGGCCACCACCACCGCCACCCTATTGATAAAACAAATCTCTTAAAGATTCAGGCATTACAAAACACAAGGAAAGAGCCTCCAAAAAATAATTTCACACCCAAGAAGTAAATGGGCAATGGATAAAAATATGATCGCCCGTTTCCTCACTCCTCCCACATAAGCAACAAACGGAGGGAGATAAGGTCATATAAGGACGTTTTCTCTGGAGCAAATCCATAATATTTTTCCTCCCAAGACAAGCAATCCAATTAAAAGCCTTCACATGGGGAGGGGCCACCGAACTCTAAACTTTCAAACACAGGAAGGAGGGAGAAGAGGATTGATCATCAGAGATGACAGAGAAGAAGGATTTAGTGGAAAATTGACCATCTAGGGAGGGAGTCCAAATACGAGAATCCCTATCCTTAACGAAAATGTACACCAATTTCAGGTCATCCGTGAGACTGCCCACTAAGGAAATTTACCGAATGGTCATGATGGTGGTGGTGTAGTGGTGTTGGTGTTGGTGTTGTTGATCCGAGTGTTGCTGGTGGATCTTCGACGTCGTTTGGATTTACAGAGTATGATTACAGATTTATATATACACAGGATATTGATCGTGGCATTTGATTGCCACCAACTTAGCATCAATGAGCCGGTGGTCTACTTATAGCAGGCAACAACGACATAAATACACTGATGATGTGAAGACACAGATGCGTTCAATGGACGTGAGTGGTACTGGATCATTCTCACATGATGGTAGACATCGTCGCTCCTATGATCAATAGGAGCATGCTGACAAGTAGAGCTCTACTAGCCAATATTGTCCACCACCATATATAGATTTTTTTTCTACCACTAATGCAGCTTGGAGAGCATGTTGGTGAGTCCAGATCTAGTAGCCAATCTTTTCCACCACAGTTTATGAATTCGTTTCCACCACCAATGCAATGTAAAGAGGACATTGGCGACTCAAGTTCCAGCCAGTCTTATGTACCACCATTTCTTGATTTTTTTCCACCCCCATATGCAATTTAGAGAGAATGTTGGCGAGCCGAGCTCTAGCCAATCTAATCCACTACCAGGTCCACCATTATGCAATTTGGATTTGAAGAGCATAATGTCCCTATTCTTCAAGTACATCTACCATATACAGTAATTGTTTCATCATCAGATTCATATATAGTGTTTGGCCCAGGAGCTAAAGAGTCAGTTAAGTTCTAAAGGCAGTCGTCGGCATCATGATGTGACTTAGTTCTTCCACCACCCCAGTTCCATGATCTCCCACCACCTACAGGGTGAGATGAGCCTCAGCCTGTTCAAGAACAAAATTTTGGAGAGTTTGAGTTTTCACTTTCATCCCAATGAGCCACATGCAATACCATCTCCATACATTCAAGAGTATTAGCGATATACTAATGATGATTATGTCCCTAATCCACCGCGGCATTCATGGTGGAAATTCTAACACCATGCTAGCTATGTTTCTATTTTTCATCATTATTTGTATGTTATTATATATGGTTTGGTTTTTATGCACTAGAAGTAATCATATTGGATGTTTGCTTATGTTGATCTTTATACATACTCATAATAATGTTTATTCATGTATGATGCACCTAACATACCTAAAATTGAATTTTTTTTTTCTTTCAAACTTGTTATAGAAAGTATTATAAGAATATTAGGAAATTTTAGGAATTTTTTGGCATTGGATCAGGTTTCGGACCGAACTATCCACACTTGGATCGCCGATCCACGATCCGATCCAACGATCCGAGTTTTACAACCATGTTTGGGAGAGAAAGAAGCAAAAATAGGCTGAATCAAAGAAGGCTGACAAGGATCATGTACAAGCTTTTAACAAAATTTTGAAAGACAAGTAGAAAGAAAAAAGATATCATCAGGGTAGTTGATGATGAGCCAAAGTTGTCTCCACCAACTCTACCTACAACTATGAGCGGAAAAAAAAAACGGATGTCTAAGCTGGTTACATAAGAGCCGCTGCAACAGATTGATGAAACATGCTTTAAGCTTTTTCCAAGACAAGCCAAACCCAATTATTACAAGAAGCTTCAACATCAAAAAATTCACCAGGAAGAACATGCTACATGGTTAAGCCCTCAAAATCATCCAATGGTAGTAATCCTTCATTACTAGAAAAACTCAAGGTCAAGGTTTTTCAAACCGGGGAAGAATGATAAAGGAGCCAAAACAACCCATACTCAAAGCTGCGGGCCAATAATTTCCGTACTTTAAGCCCATAAATCCAGTCTACCATGTTAACAATGAACTAACCAACTCTCCCAAAACCTTAAGGTGTTAGGAGAGACACAAATTACTGTACTTCAATACCCCCCTCAGGAGGAACACTGTTCTATCCTAGGAGAATACCTGGGCAGCCAGGCGTGAATCCACACAATGTGTACACACACACACACCACTAAATCCAGAAAAATACTTCCATCAGGATTTGAACTCTTGACCTGGCCTGGATTTGATACCATGTTAAAAGAGACACAAATCAATATACTAATTATAGCATTCCCAAGAAAAAAAGAAATCTCATTCTTCTACCATGCATGGTATTTGTGTTTAAATTTTTGTTTGGCAATATTTTTTTTTTTGTCAGTTCTAAATTAGATGAAATAGAGAAATGTAAAAACATTATCAATCATACTCTAATGTCAAGAGAGAGAAAAAGACCAATAAATAAAACTCCCAAGTTCTAGTAAGCATTACATGCAAATGATAAACAATTATACCAAAGTAAAACTTCCATCTTGAAGAACTATAATTCTAAAAGTATGTAACATGTCATCAGTCAACCAAGGCCATCATGCATCTGTAAAAAATTTAAAATAATTGCAATGAGACTTATTAAAACATAATAATCACCTCCAACATGAAACGCATCCCGCCATCCACAAAATAAAATGGAGAGTTAGTGAGCAGGAAAAGCTTCTTCCCCTTCTCCTTCAGCATCTTGAGAAAGCGTAGCACCTGGTCCTGGAGTATTCATCCATGCAATATTCAGTCTTGAGAGCAATAGAAAAGATTTAACTAGGACTAAAGCATCTTCAAGAGCTTATTTCCATTTAGAAGCTAGAAGACCAAAATCTCAAAAAAGAAACCTAACAATTGATAAGGCTAAAGATAGCATCTATCGGTCAGAAAAAAGAAACCATGCACCACTCACATTTTTTACTAGGTATCTTTGAGGATCAGAAAGAATTCCACTATGAACCAAACCACTTCGATGAACATGCCGGATTGCACGATTTACATCTTGATAGATGTAGGAAGCATCAAATTCCAACTTAGCATCAACAAAATGTTGCACAATATCCGCAATAAGGCATGCCTACAAAGCAACATAAAATTGCAACCTTGTAAATTGAGAGAACAAAAGTCTGAGAAGGACCCTTTTCCCTATCCTCTATAATACATCCATTCCAAATTTCCGATATAATTATTGTAAGACATCCACAAAAGAAAAAGCAGATGTCTGTAAGAAAAGTAGGAACAAGAGAAAAAGTAAATAAAAACTCCCTGTACTTCTGTTTCATAAATCATAAAGACATATGGAATGGACGTGGAGCCCCTTAATGACGAGAATCATGTTTTAACTTTTTATTAATATGTCATATATGAGACAGGAATGGTAGAATAGAATCCTTGTAGCCTACTCCAAGCTAAGATTTGTTGACAAACATCATTAACTTTGAGAACAACCGGCACAAATCTGATATCAGCATTACATTATTCATTCAGAATAAAAGGCAATAAGAAAAATCACAGAGAATCGCTTCACAGGTATACTGGTACAAGATTCGCATACATTCTCTTTCATGAATTTCCCCCCTGCTCCTCAATTGATCTAGTGCTCCATCTGCCATCAATGCTGAGACATTTATGAACATAGCAACTAACTTGCATATTAGAACATGGTGGTACTCAAAGTTAAGGCCTGTAGACAGGAGCTTCAAAGATATTTCATCTGAAAAGTCAAGGACCGAACAAAGGACAAGGACCTGTATGCCTAAAAAGTGTTTCATGTGTACAGCAATGGGTGCTGTATATACAAATCAACTCATGTTATAGGCTCTGTTGAACCAGTATGATATAAAAGGTTCTCAGCTGGGAAACTTTATCTCTTTCATCAAAAAAAGCTGGGAAACTTAATCTTCTCACGAGACATCAGCTGTTTAGAATCGCAAAGAGAAGTAGCGGCTTGTTGCCTACAGTACAGTTTAGTATCTAAGCAGAGCTTTCTTAACCTTTATCAGGTCGCACACTTGCACTACACCTGTGGGCAAACAGAAAGGCATTATGAGATCCTTCGAGGAGTTTGTGGCCCATGCTTATTTCTAGATGGCGAATGGCAGTCAATTGGAAATTAGGGAGGATGCTATGGGTGATCCCCTGAGATATACCATCACTGCTTGAAGGGTGGAAAACAGTAGCATTTTCCGATAAGGGTAAGAAGATTTGGAGAATGGTTCCATAAGTGATATACTGATCCCTTTGGTTGGAATGAAATAACAAGGTTTTCAACAATTACATGGAACCTTCCTACAAGGTCTCTAGAAGAGCCAAAGATACAGTGGTCTTTTGGGCATTAAGGGCTGTGAAAATGTGGGGAAAGGGGTGTTACTAAGGAATTGGAATGTAATTATTGGCCTTGACTCGTAGAGCTTCTTGAGGGTTGGGCTCTTGGTAATTTTTCGGCTTTCCTTTTGAACAGCTGATCTCTGTTTCTTTTGGAGATGACTTATCCCATTTATTAACGACTATATACACTTTTTCCTTATCCAAAAAAAATAGAGTGGGCCAGGCTTCTAAAGTTCTAATATTTTCCCATGCCTATATAGACCACACTTTTGTATATGGGGCTTCATCCTCTATCATACAGTTTTGTTTATATATGAATGCAAGAACTACTTTTTGTTATTGATCAAAAAAGGTCATTTAGAACCATAATCCCCAGCTAAATGGAGATAGGATTCAGTGGGTGGCCCCAGAGGATCCTGGCAGCCTTCTCTGTGGGTGGAGTATTTCAGCTCTCAGCTCCAAAGGGAAAGCTCTTTAGGCATCGGTCCCAGAAACGATCTGCTGTTCAGTGTGGCTGGAACGGAACAACCAGGTTTTGGAAAACAATAATGAGCCAGCTTACAGAGTAGCGAGGGGCATTAAAGAGAGTATTTGGTTCTCAGCTACCAGCTGTAAGGGTTTGGAAGTTGGAACACATGTATAAGAGAGAAATACAGAATGAGTGAGAGAATATTATCGGGTTTAATTGTAATTGGCTATAATGTTGGCACAGCCCCCCCCCCCCTCTTCCATCACACTATGTTGAAATTTTTTTGGGGCTCTTGCAGGCCTTTTTGTAATATAATCCTTCCATTAAAAAAAACAAAAAAGGGAATGCAGTAGCACCAAATTCATGATCAAATGACAAATGCAGTAGTACTAAGTTCATGATCACACAAGGAATGCATCCTAGAGCAACTCAGCTTTCCCTTGGTGGGATAGTGATTTAGTTTAACGAAAATACCAAGGGAGTATTGCAGGCTTATACAGAATATTGGGTTAATTAGAGAGGATGGACCTAATGTGGAAGGGAAAACTCCTATCACACCTAAACAGCATTGCCATAAAAATCTATTTTTGGGATAGAAGATGATCCAAAAAAACAGAAATAGAAGCGATTAGAGTTCTATGATCGTTTAGTTTTTCTGCAAAGTTGTTCTATGAGAACTTCAATAGCCATTCATGCAACTGTGACAGTTCAACTTTCAGTGCTTACTGCAAGTAGAAAGAGCAAATGCATCACTTAACAGTCCAGAGATGGCTTTGTATCCACAGATTCAATCATTAGTGGTGTAGGTTGATTCCAAATATTATCTGTTAGGCCTTAAATGACTGATTAGCCCCCTTTTATAAGAACAAGGAAAACTTCTATTAAAGAGAAGAAGATATACAATGAAGTGGATCCATTTTTTGTAAGGCCCAAGGATACAATATCTTACGTAAGAGGATATGCCCTATGTACATAAGTGTCCTAGCAAGTAGCAACCCCTTGTTTGGCTAACTCGTTCAAATGGAATTCGCCAACCTAGGCCAGAGGAATGAGTTGTTTAGCGAAGATGCTAAGAAACACGCCTCCCTAATGCAACGAGACACACTCCATAGGGCACGGGTCTCTTGTACCTCAAATAAACTGTCTAATCACAATAACAAAACCCACCTCAACCATCAAATTCTCCTCAAGAGCAGAAACCGTCTAAAAAATAAGGCCAAATAGTAGCATCTTAGGCTGTCTTTGCATGCAATCTCAAATCCCTCAATTGTGATCTCTAAGCAGTTCATATGATCACAATCCTAAGAGCTTGAGATCGGATCAAGCCAGTCATACGGCTAGGATTTTAGACCAGTTCTCTTTCTCTTCAGCAACTCAGCCAATGTTTGTATCTTCAAATATTGCCGATCCTAAGTCCGGATAAAGGAGGAGAGTTGGTGTCTGGTTGAGAACCGGCTTTAAAAACCCACTCAAACCATCTAACATGAATCCTAGAAATATGTTATTTCGATCTAATACTAGGGCGTACCCTTTAAGCGACGCGTCTCATTCCCCAGATGTGGCGAAAAATTGGCGAGGGGCACCTCATTCCCTGTATGTGGTGAAAAATGGGCAAAGGGCGTTGCATCGGCGCCCGGATGCAATGGTAAATATACAAGGGTTCCCACACCATGGACGAGTGTAGGTAAAAAAGTTAGTCCAAGAGACTAGGATTCGTTTACAACTTGGAACATAGGAACCTTAACAGGTAAAAGTGTAGAGTTAGTGGACACTATGGAAAAAAAAAAAGAGTTAATGTTGCTTGTCTACAAGAGACTAAATGGAAAGGGAAAAAAGCTAAATATATTGATGGTTTTAAACTTTGGTACACAGGAGTAGCTAATAACAAAAATGGGGTAAGAATAATAGTAGATAAAGATCTAAAGGAGGAAGTTGTAGATGTTAAGAGAATAGGTGATAGGATTATAGCAATTAAA
>JAOXJP010140800.1:0-13355 GCA_025762735.1 Platanus orientalis | reverse complement strand
CTTTATAGTTAAATCTTTTTTTTTTGCAGAATTCATGTTTTATATATATATATTTGAATTAATGCACCTTTTAGAGAAAGATATGTTGTTCAGGAAAGACATCACATCTTGAGGGAGGACCCGACCTTTGTCAACTCATGCCAAAAATGATGAGAGAAATAACAAGAAGGGATTATGGGATAGATACATGTACTAGGACTTTATTTGTAAATTCCATTATTGTTTTGACATGGAATTGACAAAGAAGAAGATTGTTAGGTTTTATGTTTTGTCAATATCCATGAACAAAACAATGTGAATACATGTAGTGGTCATGTATATAGGACTTTATGATGTAATTTGTATAACTATGTAAGTCCAAAGTTTAGAGTCCGGGAAAACATCAAGAAGATGAACTTGAAGCTAGAATGATCAAGCCAAAGAGACTCAAACTTCATTATAGAATTCCAAGTCTCAAGTGCTAGCTACCTCAAGAAAACCAACACCCAAAACTTAAAGGCAAAAATTGGAAAGTTGGGTGTGAGATGATCCGAATAGGCAAAACACACATAAAATAATGTGTATAATATGGACCTAAGTCTAAGGGACAAGCCCTAAGAGAAGAAACCAAGAAAAGGGGGAAAATAGCCCAAAACCCAAAAATTGGGTGTTACAAGACTTGGAGATCGGTCCCAACAAATTAGGACTAGTCACAGCATCCAGGACTAGTCCCAAGCACCCCAGGACCAGTCCCAGATGCTAGGAGGCCCCAAGACCGGTCCTAGGTGGAAAAAGATTTGCAAATTCAAATTTTAAAGTGCCATAACGACTAGTTTTTTTATTGTTGGAATATAGCCATTGGGGGATGAATTAAGGCTCTTCTAAACCTCTATAAAGAGGGTTTTTGAGCCCCAAAAAGTAAAAGAACTCTCATGATTGAAAGCGTCAAATCTTGTAAAAAATGCTAGAGAGTGAACCAATGAGCCAATGAGTTAAACCATTATTGGTCTATGACCTTGAGATTTGTTCTACATAGTTAAAACTATTCAAAGTCACTTGTAAGCTTCTCAAAGATCTTTGGTTACATTCGTTGGAATTAAGAAAATGTGTTTTTATAAGTTAAATCCACCTACACAAAGGCATCCTAAATAATGAAGATTCTTCTACAACAAGCCGTAGCTTTCGTTGGAGCCACCGAAGACAGATTCTCAGCCATTGTCGAAGTCACCAAAGGCGTTTACATGAAGCACTCGTCAGAGTAACCAAGTGTGGGTTAGTTCAATAGAGTCATTGGATATAATGTGCCCACTAGAGACACTTTGAGCGCACTTATAAGTGAGTGGATTTTTTGTTATTTGTAAGTAAATTTTAAGTTTATTAATTTTTCTTGTAATAATTAGAAAACTATTAATAACAATTAAATAGGTTCGGAGGAGCCGATTAGAAAGAGGACGTAGGTCGAAAGGCCGAACCACTATAAATTTGTGGTATTGTGGTTTGGTTGCATTTTCTCTTTATTGATTGTTTATGCTTATTGTGATTATGCAAAGTAGTCTAACACACTAAGTGACTTTAACTAAGGTTTAAATTAAAAGATTAACTTAACAACCTTAGGGAATTCATCGGCCCTACTCCCGCTCTGCTATAGGCAATTCTATAGTGCATGACGGAGCCCCGTGGTCTATGATAAATTCATAAAAAAAAGATTTACTTAATTAAAAGAATTTTTGCTGCATAATTAATTAAAAAAATTAGCTGAATCATAAAGAGGGTGAATAACTTATTTAAAAGAATTTTAAAAAAGCCAAAGGATCCTATTCACCCCCCTCTAGGATCCGTTTGTGGAATTTCATTTGGTATCAAAGCATACCTTGATTTTTCATAAAAGTAGAAGAGCAGAGAGCCAAAGATTTGTATTGAGAGAGGAATTTGTTTTAATTTCCAGGATTGTTTGCCAATCTTGTCGATGTTCTCTCATATGGATTTCTACTCTTTTCAATGTGCATGTAGGAGAAAAAAAAAAAAGAAGAAAAAAGTAAGCCATTTTTAAATTCGAAATAGAAATTGGACTGTATGATGGATTTGAGGTTTTGGTTTACACTTGAGAAGAAAGGGAAAAAAAAGATAGAACACAAATTTTATTTTCCTCTTTTTTTTTTTTTGGGGGGGGGGGGTGTTACTGCTAGATGGTGAGAGATCGGCTCCTAAATTAGTGAAAAATGCAAGAAAATTGAAACCCCATATGAAATCAACAGAAATCCAAACATGATCAAAGAAGAAGGTGAAAACGATGGCCAAGATCTTGGTTTAACAGAAGAAAACCTTGTCTTTGAACACAATCTCATCTAAAACTAATGGTGAAGTTGGAAAAAAAAAATTAAAAGTTCACAAAAGGTGTGATTGAACTTCAGATGAACGAAGGTATCTTTATCATCTTGATACTTGGAAATCCCACATGCCAATGACCGTTGTGGTGATAGTTGGAGATGAATCCACACGGATACCAGCCTGTTCCAACCATTTTAGTCGGAAAGCAAACATGAGTATATAAGGGGGGAAGGAATCGTTGGACAAAAGGTGCTCCAATCAAGGGTGGTTTTCCAGGTGGTATTCCCACCTTATCAGACAGAATAATAAACTCTTTCCTAGGAAACTAAAGGTTGAATATGTCGGAAAGCTAGTGTTTTAATGCAAAACAAATGGGGCCTTAACCTTCATGATATTCGTTGATCAAATGACAACCAAGAAAATCCTCATCAGGGTTGCATTCGAAGTTAAGTTGAGGTGGGAGAAGCTCTAAAAAATACGAAAATGGGTGAAGTAGTTTTACTTACAGACGATAATGAAGAAGTTGATGAGCGTTAATGGTGGAAGAAAAAGCTTCAGACGACCACTGGAGAAGACTATTGAGCTTTTTCTCGTTTGAAATCACACAAATCCGAGCAAAAATGGTCAAAATAGAGAAGAGGGCCAAATAGAAGGCCCTGGTTTCCCACAAGAAGGCAGGCGTATAGAGGTTGTTTTCCATGACGGTATTCCAACCATATCAGACACTTTTGTCTTGGAATACTTACTTTCCTAGAAAAGCCATACAGGTTTCCTCGGAAAATAGGGCATGGGAAAGGTATCAAACACAGCCCGAAGGAAGAAAATCTTCTCCTCTTGGCTTTTTCTACACTTTCCATTGCAATTTGCAAGGGGGAACATGTTCTGTATAGGATCTTATGTGTTATCGTGTCTTACACACAGAGGCAGGGTGTATAGGGTTAAAACTGTAAAAGCAGTTTTCAAATGTAAAAATAGGTACCCATAAAAATGGAGGAAGGATTGCGTCTGCTCCCCTAAAAACTGCTAACCTCCACTCTCCATCAGGGGGTGGACACATCAGCACCAAAAAGTGATTTACACCTTTTGGTGGGGGGGGGGGGAGCGGACACAATCCTCTTTGATAAAAATGGGGTGTATGGGGGTTACAACAATAAAAAAAAAATGTTTTAAATGAACATTTGATCAACAAATTCAAAAATCCATTATGTGTCAGCCTGTGGTGAGAGGACATGGTAGGACAGACAAAAACTTGGACAGAACATCTGTTCCCTTTGCAAAGAACATTTGTGTAGGGCCAGCCTGAGCCTGAAATTTGATCTGAAAGGTCTGATCTGAGCTTATGCCCAACAGGGCCGGGCCCAAACTTAAGCTTGGGCGGATCCCTATCAAACTTGGTCCGAGACCTTTTAAATACGATGAATTAATGTTAGATTCAAGCTGGGCCGTGCTTAGGCCTTGAAGTTTGTGTTTTCAGGTCCAGGTGCGTCGAACCCAAGTCAATATTATATAATGTCAGGCCCTGCCTTGGGCTAGCCCCAACCCAGCCCATGCACTGGTATTCGTTGGTTCGATAAAGCCAGACCAGAAGAAAGTCCTAACAAACTTAGCACTCTTGCACAGCATATCAGACAAGGGTCCGATGACATGAGGTCGGTGTGTTCCCATATCAATACATGAGTTATGAGTAAGTATATTTGGGCTACACTTTATACTACTTTCCCGGATATAGAAGGGAATGGAAAATGGAAGTGGCAGCTGTTGTAGCAAGCTTCATCGTATGGAAAGCACACAACCATGTGTTTTGAAATGAGTTTGCTCAACCTGAATTTACAAGACAAAATTTCTGAATCTTCCCAATGACCTACCATAAAAGAACCAGCAAGTGCCATTACTCCCAATGGGCAATGTAAAAGACTACATGTGTTTGTGTTGACTTCCTGGTGGTAGAATTTTGGTGATAACATTATATGCTTAGACAGTAGTTATCCGTACTAACAACGTTCTTTTTTATGCAGCCGCAGAAGGGGAAAAAAACCCTCATGCGGGTTCAAGTAGAGAAGCAGCCAATGCCCCCGTGCTCGGGTGGCTGCGGAATCAATGTTCCCTAGTGAAGACCCAGGGTCGAATCCGTGGGAGGGGAAGCAGTGCGCAGTGGTGTCTGCCTGCACAAGCAAGGAGGGGGGGGGGGGTAAGCAAGCAGTGCCCAATGAAGTCGCCTGCTCAGATTGACAACTTGATGATGTAGACACATGGCCATGACCCCCCAAAAAAGTTAGAGAAGCAGAGACCGAGGCTATTCCCTCGGGAATGCATCCAAAGAATTAAGGTTGAATCCGATACCATTGTTCACTTCATTTTGAAGATTGTGAACGGTTCCTGCCAGCTCAAATAACTCATCTTGCATATCAGTAATATTCAAATATGGACCCACAACTTGTAATATGGTAGCTTATAATATAGCCAAGAGCCTCCACATCGGTTAACTCCACCATACTGGAACTGCAGAAAGATCTGCAACCACCACAATTGTACATGTTATTATTCTTTTTCTTTCCTTTTTAGGCTGGGAAGAGGGGGGGGGGGTTTCAAGCTAATTTTGTTTAAAACAAAGGTGTTTAGTAATTTCACATTTAGGCTAGGCATGTTCTGAATCATACCGCTGCTTAGGTGGCTCAAATTTGCAAACCCAATTATTATTATTATTATTATTATTATTTTGAGAGATAAAGAAAATTTATTCAATAATAAGAACAGAAGAATACAAGGAAAAAAAATCACCAGGCTGGTGAAAACAGTACATGCTTTAGGCATGCATGAACTTCATGATCCCAATAATGCCTCAAATTATCTAAAACAATGATTTACATTTGACACAAGAGTAAACCAGTGGAACTGTGAAAGCCACCTCAGTTGCTATCTCCACTTCACATAGAGCTTTCCAGTGATCAACCATGAGAAATTTTAAAATAAATTACAGAAATCTAATTTCTAATCATCCGAATGACTTGTAATGTCTATTCATCAAAGCCACTCCATGATATTATACCCTTATGCAGAGATATTGGGTATCAATTCAATCAATGGGTAGTATCCGTTGAATTCTCCTGAACAAGATCTTCTACAACACCATGTCTCCAAATAATGAAATAACAAAGAAAAAAGAGAAGTAAACATTCATTGGTTTAACATTTCCAGCCTTCTAAAAAGTTTTGGCTTGGGGCATTTGTGCACTTCTTAGAAAACCTTCTGTGTAATTTGGATCCATTTTTCATGTTCTAAATCTAATTACACGAATAGAACGAATATTTTAATGCAAAGAACCAGTACAGTGCAGTACACGAGAAAAAACAACACAATAAATAAATAAATGGAAGGCAACTTACTGGCTGTTCTACATGATGCAAATGACATGCATTGAGGAATATGAGCGTTAATTTCTTACCTTCTCCATCTAGCTCGACTAGCATAAGCCAGTTTTGCTTGCTTCTTCCAATTCTAGCAGGCATCCGATGGTCCTTGAATTTAGAAGCCACGGGAAACCTGACCAATTAATAAGACACATTTACAAAAAGAAAAAGGAAAAAAAAAAAAGAAGGTAATTTATTAAATTTGAAGAGTGCCCAACTCCTCTCAATTTCTTAATATAGGCAGCATCTTCTACCAATACACAATTCTGTATTCAACCCCAAAATGCATTTAGTGTCCAATTTCCAAAGCTCACTGAAACTTTAACTTGTACAGATGATGCTAGAAAGAAAGATTATAGAAAATATAAAAAGAAAAAAAAAATCAGAAACAATGAAAGAAGATGCTACTATCTTTTATTTGGAAGAGTATGAAGGCTTAGCCTAATATGCAAGGGAAGTGTTCTACACACATGCATGCACACACAAATAGTAACAAGCAATCTAAGTTTGTTAGCAAATGATATAAATAGGACAAGCAAGTCAGATAATGACAGCTATTGGATAGGCAATGAATGGACCTGTTGCAGTTTATTCATTTGCTGCATAGCCATGAGTACCCATGACTTGAGAAAGAAAAGTATTATCTGCAGCAGGGCATGCTTTCACCAAACCAAAGAAAGCTTTTTTATTAAATTCCTGCATCTATGGCAACTTTCGTCCTTATTGCCACGAAAGTGACTAGGATCTGCAAAACAAGGTATTGCTTTAAAGTTATGATCACAAATGGAACTCTTTGCAGGGACAGCCAGAAAAATCGAATCACCTTTCATCCATAAATCTGTTTTATGAGTATAAGAGTTTCAGCTTGCTTTAAACATTTAACAGACACTGGAAAATGTTTATTTAAGAATACAACTTATCATGCAGCACTCATGGAGAAATTGGAAGCTCACCATTCAATGCCCTCTACGATTTGCTGAGTTCATAAGAATATCACTTTTGAATCCCTTCAAAATAGTTGAGATCTCCTCTAGTAGACATCTCATCCTTCTCCTTTCCCTTCCCTTTCTTCATGCCAGAGCATAGATTAATGGTTTCATTTGCTTTGGTCATACCTATTGTTGGTGCAGCAAAAATAGCCCTGATATAAGATGAGATGGGATATGAGCCTCAAGACACTAACAATCAATGCATCCTTCTTGTTTCTCTTCACTTTCTTCAAGACACAGCAAAGATTAATGGTTTCCTTTGCTTTGGTCATTCCTATTGTTGGTGCAGCGAAAATAGAGCTGATATAAGACATGATGGGAAATGGGCTCAAAACACTCATAATCAATGCAATATATAATAACCCAGCTGCAAAGAAATCAAAGCACACAAGGAGAGGATTTTACATGGTTTGGCTCTTTAGCCCAAGTCCACAAGGGCTGTCCATTCTTCTTTATAAACCACAGAAATATAAGTTACAATAAGAAACAGAATCTCCCTTAGCTAAATCTCAAGCCCCAAGAAAACCTCATAGCTACCACCACTTTTTTTTCCCCTTGAGAAATATAGAGTCCTTCTCAAGTCATTCCTTCACATACAAGAAAGAACCACTTCTAATTAGAAGTTCAAATCTAATTCGTTGGATTGCTCAGCAATCCAATTTATGAGAATGATGTGGACAACTTAAAGAGACTCTTGCATGTGCCACCACACAAGAGAACAAGCTTCAAGACTTGTGTAATGTGTGGGTTAATTAGGGTATTTTAGGGGCTGGGGTATACGGCCTTTAGTGCCATAGGTAGTTTAGGTTTTTTATGTCAAAGGTAATTTTTGTAGTAAGGCAAAATAGTCAAGGGTAAACTAGGCCTTTTAGGGATGGTCGACAGCCTAGCTTTTCTTGTCTTTTTGTGGACTATAAAGTCAATAAATGGGGCCTACAAAGGCTAGTTGACAGCTCATTAGTAGGGAGGTTTTGGTAGAAAGTCCTAGATTTAAGTAGTTTTAATTGTTAGGAAAGTTTTAGGCCTCAAGTTTAGGACTTTTTATTTTGATTCCTTGCTATTTTCTACTGTTTGTGAGCCTATATATAGGGTTACATGTTTTTGTAATCAGTAGACATGATTTATTGAATTTGAAATTTGGGTTTTATTCCCTTCTCCCCCCCTTCCCCTTTCCCATGGTGTAGTTGTCTAGAACAGCTAGGGTTTATTCCTATGCTTCTTTTTCTCTCCTAATATCTTCCTCTTGTTCTTGTTCTTCTTCTCCTATCTTCTTCTTCTCACCTTATTATTTTATCTCCTTCATTCTACTTTCTACTGTCATAACAATCCCACTCCTTGGACTGAAATTCATCTAAACTTGACAAGTTGATGCTGTTGAAATCAGAAATCTACAGAACATAGAGGCCACGGCTGGAGTTCTGGAACATCCCTAGGCTCAATCACACCCTTAAAGAAGAGGGTTTTAAATATCTATTTTATTGGATTTTTTGGGTTCCTTTTTGTTGTGCGGAAAACCTAAAGATGGAGTTGTGCACAACAATAATAAAAGAAAGGAAACAACACAAACAACAATCACACACAAGAACAAACAATGACATGGTTTGGCTTTAAGCCTATGTCCACAGGCAAAAACGGCAAGAGAACTTTCACTATGATAAAAACAGAGATTACAATGAACAGTGTGACCGCACGGAAATCGATAAACCCTCAAATATAAACCCCAAAACCCTAATCTCTGCAGGTCAGATCTACATCCAAAATCAAATACAAAATACAAGTCATATTCAGGTTTTCTTCAGATCGTCATCTGGGTTACATCTCGGGCTGAATACAAGACATTAACCCAACAAATCTCCACCTTGGCTTGAATATCTCCACCTTGGCTTGAATTCTACCAAGGCGACATTGTACAACACAACCCCAAAGGACTGCAAACACAAATCAAGTCCAAGCAAGAATGCTAAAAGTGACTTAGTCATCATGTTTGCTGGATTATCATCTATGCCAATCTTCTTAACAACGATCTGGCTCTGCGAGACAATCTCACGTATGAAGTGATATCTAACGTCAATGTGTTTGGTCCTCTTCTGATACATCTGGTTTTTAGTCAAATGTATAACACTTTGACTGTCACAATGCACAACAGTCAAGCCCTGTTTCAGGCCTAACTTGCCAAGTAAGCCTCTCAACCAAATAGCCTCAGTAGTTGACAAAGCAACTATAGACTACAATGTTGCTTTCTAACTCACTGCATAACTCGCAAAAGTGAAGACATAATCTGTCAGAGATCTCCTCTTGTCATGATCACCTGTATAATCAAAATTCACAAATCCAATTGTACAACCATTAAAACCACCTGTTTTATCAAACATTAGCCCGACATCTACAGTACTTTTCAAATACCTAAGTATCAATTTCACTGCCTGACAATGTGCCTTCTCTGGACATTCCATATACCTACACACACTAATAACATGTGAAATATTAGAACGAGTGCAAACTATACTAGATATAAGACTCCCAACTGCACTAGTATACGGAACATGAGACATGTACTTAATTTGTGGTGACAAGTCTGCAGAAAGTTTAAAGTGACTTGCAAGTGGAGTACTCAAAAGTTTAGAATCATGCCTTCCAAAATGTTTAAGTACTTTCTCAAAGTAGTTTTTTTGAGATAAGTACAACTTTCCTATTTTTCTATCCCTGCGAATCTCCATGACCAAAATCTTCTTTGTTGCCCTCAAATCTTTCATCTCAAACTCATTACTAAGTTGAGCTTTCAATTTGTTGATTTCAGACATGTTCTTAGTAGCAATAAACATGTCATCAACATATATTAATAAGTACACCAAAGAACCATAAGAAGTTGTCTAAAGTAAATATAATTATCATACTTATTACTAGAAAAATCACGTGCAAACATGAAAGTATCAAATCGCTTATACCACTATCTAGGAGATTGTTTTAGGCCATACAAAGACTTTTTCAACAAGAAAACATAGTCTTCCTTACCTATCTGATGCATATAAATTTGTTTCTCAAGCTAACCATGTAGAAACATTGTCTTAACATCAAGTTGCTCTAGCTCAAAGTCAAGCATAACCACCATGACAAGTAACACATGTATAGAATTATGCATTACAACTGGTAAGAATACTTTATTGAAGTCTACACTCTCTTTCTGACTATAACCCTTTGCAACCAAGCATGCCTTAATACTTTACATCTTTAATACATGGAGTTCATTCTTCTTGTAAACCCATTTGCAGCCAATAATTCTCTTTTTCATAGGCGGTTTTACAAGCTCCTAAGTCCGATTTTTATGGAGAGATTTAATCTCCTTATTCTTAGCAACGACCCTTGTGCAAACTCACTACTTGTGACGACTTCATGGTAATTGAAGGGTTTTTGACACTCAACAGTCTCTACCACAAACAATGCATAAGAAACCATCTATACATAGCTACTATACCTCTGAGGTGGTCTAATATCTTGCCTCTGTCTCATAGTAATGATATTGTACTATTGTTCCTTTTATGCACCCTCCTCACTAGGATCATTGTTCTTTTTCCTCAATGGACTGAATGGAAGTGCCTTCTTGATTCTTCCCTAAATTGTAACTCTTAAACTCCACTTGCTTGCCTAACTTCACGGTCCCTATCTATATCAACATTCTCCTTTCTCAGGTTAAGCATAACAAATTCATCAAAAGTAACATCTCTGCTAATAACAAACTTAGGAAACTTAAGATCAGGACACCACAACCTATATCCCTTCACTCCAGATCCATAACCCAAGAAAATAAACTTTTTAGCTCTAGGTTTGAGCTTACCTTCATTGATGTGAATATAAACTAGACACCCAAAGATCCTTAACCTAGAGCAATCCGCAGAAGTGCTAGACTATACCTCCTCAAACGTCTTACACTCAATGGTAGTCGATGGAGACTTGTTCACCAAGTAACAAATTGAAGAAATTGCCTCAACCCAAATTTTTTTCTGAGTCCATTAGAAAACATAAAATGAGCTCTTTCAAGGGTGTCTTGTTCATGAGTTCTGCCATACTATTCTACTGGGTCATGTGTTTAACTGTGCAATGCCTCACAAGCCCTTTATCTTTGCAGAATTTGTCGAACCCACCTGAACAAAATTCTAAACCATTATCAGTTCTCAGTCTTTTGATCTTCTTACTTATTTGTTTCTCAATCATAACCTTCTATCACTTGAAATTATGAAAAACTTCGTCCTTATGCTTCAAAATAAATAACCAAACCTTTCTTAAGTAATCATCAATGAAAGTCAGGAGATACCGAGAACCACCTTTTGAAATAACTTGGGATGGACCATAATGATCAGAGTGGATGTAATCTACTATACTCTTGTCATGTGAACAGCCGAACTGAACTTCACCCTATACTGCTTCTCAAATACACAATGCTCATAGAAATCTGACTTCTCTACTCTCTAACCACCAAACAAACCTTTCTTGCTTAATTCTGTCATACCCCTCTCATATGGCCTAACCGCATATGTCATAGGCGGGTAATGTTAGAATCTAAATCAATCAATGATGATACAGCAATCATACCTGAATTTGTACTTCCATGAAGCATATATAGATTACCATTCCGTTGTTCCCTCATAACTACCAAAGCACCTTTTGACAGTCTCATAACTCCACCTTAGGCAGTACACTTGCAACCATTGGAGTCAAGAACGTCAAAAGAAATCAGGTTCTTCAATTTTGGTACATGCCGAACATCAATCAAGCCCCTCACAATCCCATCATGCATCTTGATCCAGATTGTTCCAATCCCTACAGTCTTACAAGGCATATTGTTCCTCATCAAAATTATACCGCCATTCACTGCTTTATAGGTTGTAAACCAATCTCGGTTTGGGCACATATGGTAGGAACAACTTGAATCAAGTATACATTCATCTTTTATACATACATTATAATGAGTAACTGATAGAACATTTTCAGAACCATCAAAAGAATTTTCTTCTGCGACGCTAACAACATCCTTCTCCCTTTTCTCTTTGAGTTTTGAACAATCTCACTTGAAGTGCGGTGGCTTGTGACAGTAATGGTACTTTCCCTTTTTTGATCTAGATTTACCTTTATCACCTAAACCTTTTTCCTTGTTTCGTCCTCTTACAAACAAACCTTTTGCCTACCCCTCACCCTTTTCTCCAAACACCTTCCTCAATTCTCTAAAATGCAAGATGCCTTAACATCCTTTATAGAGATGGTATCCCTTCCATAGAGTAAGGTCATAACGAAGTGTTCATATGATGCAGGTAAAGAACACAAAACAATGATACCTTGGTCCTCATCATTAATCTTAATATTAATATTTTTTAAATCCATAATGATTTTATTGAATTCATCAATGTGGGCTTTCAGAGACATACCTTCTCTCATCCTCAATGTGTAGAGGAGTTGTTTCAAATACAACCTATCCGTGAGAGACTTGGTCATGTATAGGCTCTCCAACTTGAGCCATAGTTCAGTTGTAGACACCTCATCTACAACCTCTCACAACACCTCATCGGCCAAGCACAATTGAATCGTGCAGAGTGCCTTGAGGTCAAGTTCTTCTTTATCATCTTCTGACACCGTTGCAAGAAGCTTTTTCTTCCCCACCAAAGCTTTAGCCAGTCCTTGTTGAACCAACAACATAAACATCTTCACGCACCATAAACTAAAGATGTTTTGTCCATCAAATTTATTCATTTCGTACTTTGCAGCCATGTCGAAAACCCCAATCGCAACCTAAGCCTTTGATACTAGTCCGATGTGTGAAAAACCTAAAGACGGAGTTGTGCGCAACAATAAAAAAGAAAGAAAACAATGTACACATCAATCAAACACAAGAACAAGACAATTTACGTGGTTCGGCTTGAAGCCTACGTCCACGGGCGAAAACGATGAGAGAGCTTTCACTATGATCAAAAAGAGAGATTACAATTAACAGTGCAACCGCACAGAAATCGAGAAACCCCCAAATATACCTCAAAACCCTAATGTCTGCGGATCGGATCCGAACCTTAAATCAGATACAAAATATGGGTTTTCATTTCATATACAAACGGGTTTTCTTTGAATCATCATCCGGGTTACATCTTGGGTTGAATACAAGACATTAACCCAACACTTTCCTAGTAAAATCGCACCACCCTAGAGAAGCCTTTTGGCTGCTATCCTATGAGGGTTTTCTTCCCCAACCTAACACCCTTCTAACCCCTCAAACTCCTTTCTATTCTGCCCTTATTCTTCTAAGTTTCTGATCAAGAAACCTACCCTATTTTAGGTTAGCCTACTACAAGTAATACTGCAAACTTTTCTTTTCTATGTTTTACATACTTTTACTCATCAGAACCATGGTATCAAATATCTCGAAATATTTTAAATATCTTCCGACATAGGTCCATGTCTATTAAGACCGCCACGACATATTCCTATACCGATACGAAACATTAAGTACATTATAAAAATTCATTTTTTGGTCAAAATGATGTACAATGTCGGTGTGTTTGAGCGAATATTCCCCTTTCACAGTGTATTATTGTCTAATATCGACATTGTGTTGTTATGATAAAAAATTATATGAAAAACGATAAATTTCAAAGAAAGTAAAAGGAGGGAG
>JAOXJP010140789.1:0-13356 GCA_025762735.1 Platanus orientalis | reverse complement strand
AACGTTAGGGTGTCTGAACGAAAATTTTCACCGAAAATTCAATTATCCACCAAACGACGTGAGACCACTTTTGAATGATCCCTTACATAAAAACGACCCAACTAGTGGAGATCATCCATCGAAAAAACCCAAGGCAATCGGATCGAGCATTTTTCTCAAATTTGGCCGTTTTTCCATTTTTCACAAAATCACCCAAAAAACCCTGTCTCAATCACTGAAAAATCATGAAAAAAATTATGACAAATCCTAAAAAATCACCACGATCAAAAGCCCTCACTTTTGGGTTCCACCCGACGTATGCTTTTCTTCGCCTTTCTTCAATGCGATCAGTCTTCGATCGTGAACCCGCTCTGATACCAAGTTGGAATTTGTGGGAGTGATAGAGAGGAGAAAGAGAAAGAAAAAGAGGAAAAAAAAAGGAGAAAAAGAGGAGAGAAATGCAGGGAGAGAGTCAATTACTTCTCCCACACGATATTGCTTTTTATTATATACTAGGGTACAATAAGATATAAAATACTTTTATACCCTCACACATGCACTCTACATATACACCTACAAACACCTCACACACTCCATGAGCCATTGATCTATATTCTGCCTCAGTATAAGATCTAGCCACAACCGATTGCTTTTTACTGTTCCATGTCACAAGATTACCACCCACAAAAGAACAATACCCCGATATGGAACTGCGATCTGTAGCTGAACCTGCCCAATCCACATTAGTATACACTTCAACACTTATATGACCATAATTGGAAAATAGAAAATCTCTTCCTGGAGTTGATTTTAAGTATCTTAAGATTCTATGCGTAGCTTCAAGGTGAGGTGTCCTTGGAGCATACATAAACTTGCTGACAACATCGACAACAAACGCTATCTCAAGTCATGGGAGAGAAAAATATATGAACCTCCCTACAAGATGTTGATATCGTCAAAAATCAATTAGTGGTCTTCCACCTTAGTCATTCAACCCATGGTTCACTTCATGCAGGTCCCGCCCCAACAAGCCTGTCTCAATCAACACATCTAGTATCTATTTTCTTTGGGATATGAAGATACTTTTTCTTGAACAAGCAACTTCAGTTCTCAAGAAATACCTCAACGCCCCCAGATTTTTCACGTCAAACTGACTACTAAGATGAAATTTCAAGCATTATACATCTGTTGAATCATCTCCAGTAATCTCGATATCACCCACATAGACAATAATTGCAATAGTCCCCATTTATGTATGTTTAACAAACATAGTATGATATGCTTGAGATTATCTATATCCCACCTTCTTCACACTTCCACTAAACCACTTGAACTTTCTTAATTTGCACACCATATCTTCGCTACCCAGAATTTTACAGCCAGGAGGAAGCATTGTTAACAGCATGGGGTACATATTTGTATAAGGGTATAAACGTAATAAGGGAGTTCCTTGTAAGGGTATATACAGTGTGTGTATATACCAGGGTATTAAGGTCTTTATTTAGAAATACATAAAAACAAAACAAGTTGTAGAGAGAAACCTAATCTCCCGTATGACTTGATTCTCTCATACATATTCTCCCCCCCCCCCTTCTTGTCTCTTCTTCTTTTTCTTCCTTGATCTCTTGAACCTTTTATAAAAAACAATTGAGTATCAGAGCCAGGGGGAGTTTCAAGTGACAATGGAGCCAGAGGGAGTTTCAAGTGACAATGGAGCCAGAGTGCCATTGCTGACGTTAGCGTCCGTATGGCTGATGTCAGCCCGAGCGTCAGACGAAAAACCTATTGAAATGGATGATAGATCGTGTTTTTTCATGAATTTCCATGTGGTTTGTTTGTATTTTCGGTGAGTGTCGAAAATTTTTAAAGGATTTTCTTTAAAAATTCATAGAAAATCTAGAATCAAGTATTTTTGAGTTTTGTTTTAAATCATAGGTTTTTCTCAAGATTAGCTAATATAGAAATGGTCACCCAAGCCTAAGGGATCTTTTGGTTTTGATCTTGTTCAATTCCATGAAGGATTGGGAAATCTGTGATGATTTTCATGGGGTATATTTCAGCGCCTACAAGTGTGGTCATGTTGGGTGCAAAAGTCGTGATTGGACTGCCCAATATGCAGTGTAGTGTTCTGATGTGCAGAACAGTGTTGGAGAGGAGTCATATGGTGTTGGTTGATCGAATGTGGTAGGCCTGATAACGACAGTGAATTGACATTAACTGGTAGGTTATGTCGTGAACTGAATCATATTATAGACACATTGATAATAGTTTTTAATCATTCTGGGAATTTTGGGTACTGACTGTGTTATCCACCTCTGCATTAAAGGGTTGTAATCCTCCATCTAAGATTGTCCTGGACTGGTGAATGTCCTATAAGGTGCTATGGTGTTGTGGTTGTGTGTAAATTAATAGAGCTGTGTTTTTTGGTAATCCAACATGTCAGAAGAAAGTAATTCGACCGTGAATCAATCTTCGAATAGTAATAATGGTACCAAACATCAAAATGGATAATGGAGAAATGAACAAAACTTTTATTACTACTCAAAGGATAAGAATTCCAAACATGTTTGGACAATTGACACTTTACAATTAATATCCAATAAAGAAAACAAACTAGGAAATAAAAACTTCATAAAAGAAAAAGACCTGTGATCCATGCGGTTATGACATTACATTAACAAGTCTTTATTATCATGATTACTTCTATTGGACTGAATTTCTTAGATGATGAAGGACCTGCATCGGCATTAAGGAGATAAAGTCCATCAACTACCCAACTATTCCCAATCGACTACTTCGAAATTAGGTTCTGACTTCTGAAAAACACAATGGGAAGGGAAAAAAAGTAACGGACCAATTCAAATTACGAGTAATACGACTAACGGATAATAGATTAGTAGCAAACTTAGGAACATGAAGAACCGAAGATAAAGATAAAGTAGGGGAATCATTAATGCTTACTTTCCCATAAATGAAGGAAAGTGTCCCATCTATAACCCAAACTTTATCTTTACTAGGAGAATAATGAAGACTAGCCTGTCATATGATCAGAGGCCCAAAATCAATAATAGGATTGAGATGGAGTGGAAGAAACATGAAGGGTGGTGGATGGGTAACGGACTAAGCAAAGGCAAACGAAGATGTGAAAGGATGTGGTGCTGCCATAGAACCCTCCAACTGTGACATGAATCTGCGAAGATTTTCAAGCTCTTCTTCAAGAGTTGTAACCATTGCTGGGATGCCCCACTTGAGGGAGTAGTGGTAACCAGGCTATGAGAGCTAATTCGGCTTCTTCCTCTACATGGGTTATACTCCTCAGAAGACATCCTTAGTGTGCCTCACTTTCCCATAATGGCTGTAGTTTTAACTTGTCATAATCAACCAGGGCAGACCTCCAATTTACTTTCTCCTTGTCATCAAGACCTGATCTAAAAGGCTTCTTAAAGCCATTTTTTTGCCTCCCTTTTTAGTGGCTAAAGTAAAAATTAAAGCAAATCACTTGGAAGTTCTAAAAGAGTACTATTGCATGACGTTTTTTCAACTATCTTCACTCTGACAAAAGGCATATACTTCATTCAACAATGGAAGTACATCTCTACTAAGAATATGGACCCAGACATGCTCAAAATCAGCATTCAGCCTTACCAAGAATTCTAAAATCCAAGTTCTCTCAATTTTTTCTTTGTATGCCACAACATCCTTTCGACAATTTGGCTTGAAAGTTTCATAGTAATCCAATTCTTCCCACATGCTGTGCAATGAAACAAAGTAGCTCTCAAGGCTTTTCTCCCTCTGACGAAGATGAACAATTTCTTGATTCAATTGATAAACTCTCACAAAGTTTTTCATTTGAGAGTAGGTTTGGGCTATTGAATCCAATATTTACTCAGCAGTCCTGAGGTATAAAAAAATTTATTGATGTATAGTTGCATCAAATGGAGAAGCCAAGACATTATAGTCAAGTTCTCAGATTCCCACCTATCATAGGCTTGGTGGGTATATGATAGGGATTGCTCCACCACACGACCATTAATACACAAAAGTTTTCGTCTTACACCAATATACAGCTTTGCTAATTGGGACCACTTCAAGTAGTTTTTCCCATCTAACTTAATAGTAGTTGATATGCACTAGGGTTGTCACCTTGGATATCCAATTGTAACACACTACTAGAAGCCCTAGGTACACCAACAATCTTACCAGTCTTCCAAGTTTCCATGTTAAACATAATTAAATATCTTTAAAAAATACCACCAAAATCTTTTTGCACACCCTACAGTCTCAATAGCAACCACTAACAAGAATATAGGACAATCACTAGTCCACTCACCAAATAGTTCACACAGGGACTATCACTAGTCCATATGGCACAGTCAATAGACCAAACATGAGAAGAATCACATAGATGCTCTACCAGACATCCAATCATTAGAATTGATCAAAGAGTCTGTAAATCACAAAAAAAAAAAATACATAAACAAAAAAAACTGCAAGAGTCATAACTAGCAATAGCCAATTGAAAAAAACACTGGTCACGACTTGGCTATGGGAGGCATCACGACTTGGTTATTAAAGAACCACACAGATACTCTGCCACGACATACAATTAGTAGAATAGATCAAAGAGCCCCTAAATCATACTAAAAAAACTGCTAGAGGCATAATCAATCATAAAAGTCACTGGTCATGACTTGGTTATATGAGGCATCGGATCTGTTTGATGAAAAGTTTCAGTGTAACTTCAATACTGATCCAATCATCACAAAACAAAAAACCAGGTCCCCAAATGATAAAAATGACCAACTCCTTGCCATCCAATTTTTGGAAAACAACCCAATCAATCAGAAATTGAAAAAATTGTGAATCTGGACTTTCTAACAATTTTTGATGAAAAATCCCTTAAAAATAGGAACCATTCGCTGATTAACAAACCAATCACATGAAAATGTTTCTAAAATCATGATCTCTTAAAAACACCGTTTACACTTCACTAACCTGTCACAGGTGTTGAAGTTAGCGTCGGTAATTGCTGAAGGTGATGGTGCTGGTAGGGTCTAGTAGATGATTGCAACAAGAAAGGAAGCAAAGTAAGAAGTAAGAGGAAGAAGAAAGAAGAAGTCGTAGGAGAGAGTTAGGTATTCTCTCCCATACGATACCTTTTCATTATATAATGTGCCTTACAACAACAATGACAAACAGCCTTATCCCAACTATTTGGGGTTGGCTACATGAATCCTATTCCGCCATTCCACTCTATATCGAAATAATAAATTTCCAAGATTTATGTTTAAATGGTTTGAATGGGGTTTTATGCTGACTTTTGGCCTGATGCAACTCTCCTCCTTTATCTGGGCTTGAGACCGGCAATGTTTGAAGATACAAAAATACCCCTTATTCAACAATAAAGTGCAAGTTGAAGGCAATAAAAGGAAAGTGGAAGACTAAAAATGACTTGGGTTGAAGTAGTGAGGAAAGATATTTGGGATTATGATTCAACAGAATACATGCCCTTTATACACTAGAATGTGGGAACAGAATCCCAAGTAATTGGGATAAATGTTATGAGAAGAATTATTTTACAGCAATTACTCATAACTAATACTCTCTAAGAACAAACAAAATCTCCTTACACAATGATTATTAGTTTTAAGGGGGACTACTGCATGTCCATGTGTGCATCTGCAAGTGTAAAGGGAAAGGAGAACAAGAGTAACTTGACTTCAACATAGCAACATTTAATATAGGCAAGTACAGCTGGTTAAGATACACTTTATTTGTCAATAGAAGGAAGTTCCTTGTAATTGAATATGCAATATTCTTTGCAGAAAAACTTAAAGCATACCTGTATATCTGCATACATGGAATTTTCACCCAAGATTGATTTAAAAAAATAATCTGCAATGAATACCTGCATAACCAATTATTTCATCTGTATCATGAATATCTTTACAAGTAGGCACTGAAATATTGGATTCCATATGTGCTCAAATTAAACAGAACAACAAAATTAAGGATAGATATAACAATTAATGCTTACCGTAGAGCACAGTGCAATATTTCAATCTACCAGTAAACATAAATTGCTAGACTGTATACATGCATTGCAAGGGCATAATTCATCACATAACATATATAACATTAGTTGCAGTCCTATGTTAATTATCCATGATGGCAACAGTATTAACTAGTTTACTATAGATAAAGTTGTCTTAACACAATTAGGGAAGAACTTCTACACTTAACTCTAAAACTTCTCCCAACCTCTCTAACTCTTTTTCTTTTGATGTAAATGAGGTCTTTAGGACTTCTTTAACATATATCTAGGGTTTTTGGTTGAGTTGGCGGTCCCACACTCCCTAAAATGAAGAAAATTTGATTTTTCCTAAAAGTAACGCAATTTGGGTCCTTCTGGATCAATCTAGCATATTTTTGTACATTTTTCTATAACCAAAGAACTATTGACTCGATCTCAAATCGATCCACTAAGTATGGCTCGAGCCGGTAAGTGAAGGCCCGTGTTGGACAGGTTTTTCTAATTTACCTCTTTGCGCAAAATCGCTCATAACCTTCTCTAGAAAACTCGAATCTGTATACCGTTTGTTGCATTGGAAACTAGACTTCCATATCTTTCTAATGGTATATGATTTGCACTCCAATTCTTTTATGATTGGCACAGGTGTTCCTATGAAGTTACCCTAAATCTGTGGGCTTGTCAGCATAGACACTTTGTGGGATAATTGTCATAACTTCTAGAAAACTCTGTTTTACGAAACATTTGAAGCGTTGGAAAGTAGACTACCAGAGCTTTCTAATGATATATGTCTTGCACTCTAATTCACTCGGGATTGGTACAGGTTCGCCTATAAAATTACCGTACGTACGCTCTTGGGACAACTTTAGAACTTGACATGTTCAAGGTCGGACTTAGATTTTACACTTCTGACTCAGTCCAATGGTTCATGAACCACTTTAAGGTCTGTCTAAAACATATACAATGACAATTTTACCCTTACATGTGTTAAATTACATTTTTTCCTTCTAAGTGCAATGCGGGGTGTTACAATATGACAACGCATACTTGCCAATATGTGGTGGATTCTCTTAGGATTCTTTCCAAGTCCAAAGGGGCCCCACATCAGTGACATCATCCTAATGGGGTTTTAGGAAGTTAGATTAGAAATCTTTTAATTAGGTCATTCAATATTTTAGGATTCTTTTGTTTTAGAAATTTCTTTTTTATAATTTTCCAAATTAGGATGTAATGAGCCTATTTAAAGGCCTCCTATGCAATGGAAAAATCAGTGATGATTAAAAAAAAAAAATCGTGTTTGTTTATTGAGTGTTTCCCAAGGTGGACATGGCCCCTTCTATCTTTCCTCCCTAGGGTTGACGCCACATGGCTCCCGTATTTCTATTTCTCTCTCCCTCTTCTAGGTGAGCTGTGAGCTCCCATTCCTTTTCATTCTTCTCCTTTCTTCTCTTCTCAACTTCCACTTCTTCTATTCTTCTTCAATCTTCTTTTCTGTAAAAGATTTAACTGCTGAATGACATAGAGTCCTGCAAATATACCCGCTTACAAGGAGATTATCCAATCTGAATACCCATCAAATCGCAGACATCAGAAAGATGATTTCAGCAGGTGATATCCTTCATATTACTCTTTAATGTGATTCTAACTTCCTTCATTTATCTGCTGTTAAATTTCTGGTTCGGTAATATTCCTAATTGAGCTTAGTAATCCTTCTCGATCAGATTTTCTGGAAATATATATAGAACAGAGAAATTGGCCTCTTAAAGTTCTTCTTTCTCTTCTTTTCTTATAGGGTTTTGATACTTTAATGATCCCCTATTAATCCCCTTTCTTCCCTCTTTTAATCTCCCTTTATTTCCCTCTTTAATTTTAAATTTATGCTTACTGGTTTATGGTGTTCTTATTTAAAATTTTCTCATTGGACTGATTTTATACAAATCTACCCATCAATTCTTGTTGGATTCTCTTGAAACTGTAAGACCTTAGTACACTTCAGAATCTTCCTTAGAAGTTTCAGAATTTTCTGATGCACGAAAAGGGATATTTTGGTAATTTTACCAAAACTACCCAGTTTTACAATTTTTCCCCTGGGTCAGAATTTCAGTATTTTATTCCCTGTTAATTTTTCTATGGTTTCCTATTGTATGCTGCATCAGATTTGATATCAGAGCCAGGTTATTTCGACTGGTTGTATCTAGTTGAAGTCTCGGGCCCTTTCCAGACTAACCTAGACCTTTTTCTGAACTGACCCGGAACCTGTCAAAATTGACTAAAACATTATGGAAGTGACTAAAGAGGACTTGTATAAGGAAATTAAAAGTTACGGCCGACAGATTGAAGTTACAAAGGTGGATTTTCTTTCTAGGATGGATAGGCTTGAAGTCAGCCAAATTTGCTGTTATGCTATCCCATCTAGATAAAAGCTATACAATCCCAATTAGACAGGTTGATAGCTGCTGTCCATATGGACAATAATCCCGTACAAGCCCCAATTCTAGTAGTGGAATATTCAAATTCAGCGGTTCAACCAAATCAGTAACATAGTCCTTATGCTCATGCAATACCTTATCAGTATCAGCAAGAAGTGATGCAAATCCAAAAAGAACCCAAGGTCACCCATGCATCGAGGCAGGATGTTCCAGTTCAAACCAATGTCAAGAAACAGTCCAAGACCAAGAAGCGATCAAGAACCTAGAATCAAACCAAGCAAAATAGTTCATGCAAGAAGTCCTCAATTTTCGGACCTCCACCACATTTGCCACCTTTGTTGAAGACTCTTGACATAATACCAAGCTGTGAAAGATGGTGGTTTATCACAAATTCGAGGTCGAATTTCTCCCCACCCCGGGAGAATGATGTAAACAACAAGAAGAGACTCTTGTATGTGCCACCACACAAGAGAGCAAGGTTCAAGTTTGGTAGAATGTATGGTCGATTTTAATTTATGGTGGGTTACAATTGTAATAAGGCTAAATGCCAAGGAGTTTATTTTTTTATTTTGTTTACAGGAGCTGGATGTAATAAGGCTAGGCTAATTAATAGCCCAAATGGTGAGGGGACAAGGTAGGATGTTTCCGGTGTTGTTCCCATCTTTTTTGCTTTTAATATTTCAGCCAATGGAGCCCACTTTTTGAGCTGGTCGTCCAGCCATATTTTGGGAGATATTGCTTTCTTAAAAGCCAAGATATGGGGACCCCACATACAATTATGACAACCCATACTTACCACTTTGTGATGGATTCTTTTAGGATTCTTTCCAAGTCCAAAGAGGCCCCACATCAGCGACATCATCCTACTGGGGCTTTAGGAAGTTATTAGATTTAAGAATCTTTTAATAAGGTAGTTCAACATTGTAGGATTCTTTTGTTTTATAAATTTCTTATATGTAATTTTCCAAATTAGCATGTAGTGAGCCTATTTAAAGGCCTCCTATTCAATGGAAAAAACAGTGAAGATTAATGAAAAAATTGTGTTTGTTTATTGGGTGTTTCCCAAGGTGTGTGTGGCCCCTTCTATCTTTCCTCCCAAGGGTTGATGCCACATGGCTTCCCCACTTCTATTTCTCTCTCCCTCTTCTAGGTGAGCCGTGAGCTCCCATTCCTTCTCTTCATTCTTCTCTTCTCAACTCATACTTCTTCATTCTCTTACTTCTTCAATCTTCTTTTCTGTAAAAGATTCAACTGTTGAATTACGTAGAGTCCTGCAAATATACCCGCTTACAAGGAGATTATCAAGTCAAAATACGCAGACATCAGAAAGATGTATAATACTTATTTATCTACTGTTAAATTAATGGTCCAGTAGTATTCCTAATTGAGCTTAGTAATCCTTCTCTAGCAGATTTTTGGAAATATATAGAACAGACAAATTGCCCCTCTAAAAGTTCTTCTTTTTCTTCTTTTCTCATAGGGTTTTGATACTTTAATGATCCTCTATTAATCCCCCTTCTTTCCCCTTATAATCTCCCTTTATTTCCGTCTTTACTTTTAAATTTATGTTGACTCGTTTATGGTGTTCTTATTTAAAGTTTCTCATTGGACTGATTTTATAGAAATTAACCCATCAATTCTTGTTGGATTGTCTTGAAATTTGAGCCGTAATACCTTAGTACACTTCAGAATCTTCCCTAAAAGTCTCATAATTTTCTGATGCACAATAAGGGGTATTCTGATAATTTTGCCAAAACTACCCAAATTTGCAATTTTGCCCTGGGGTCAGAATTTCAGTATTTTATTCCCTGGTTATTTTTCTACAGCTTCCTATTGTATGCTGCACCACTCCTCATATTGCCAATGATCTGTTTGGACCAGGTCAAGCCTATACTATGTTTGCCTTCAATTCTCCTATTTGTTCCCTAGTCGAGGTTGCCTCTCTATAGCCCTATGACCCCATTTCAGAGCGATGGTGTCTCGTCTGCCTATTTTGGTACTTTAGTTTCCTCTCATGATTCCCTATTGAGTAATCCTTGGATTATTGATTCCAGGGCATTTCATAATATGACTGGTACGTCTAGTTTGTTTTCGACATACCGTGTTTCTTCTGATAGAGACAAGGTATGCATTACTGATGGTTCCTTGTCCTCCGTAGCTGGTACTGGCAGTATCCCTCTTACCTCCTCTTTACCATTGTCTTCCATGTTCTATGTTCTAACTTTAAGTTGAATCTTTTTTTTGTTAGTCATCTTACAAAAGCCTTGAATCGTAATGTTACTTTTTTTCTCACTTATTGTGTTTTTCAAGATCAGAAAACAAGGAAGACCATTGGTAGAAGCCATGAGGATCAGAGGTTGTATATTATGGATGGTTCTTCATTAGTTTTCTCTACCATTCAGCAGACACCATCACCATCACCAATAGTTCAGTAGCCAAAACCCTCATCTGTTCTTTCCCAACGTGCTCAGCTTTTTTAGTGGCATTATCATCTTGGTCATGTCCCATTTCCTATGTTGCAAAGACTATTTCCCGGGCTATGTTTGTCCATTTCTAATTTTCATTACGAAACCTATGAGTTCGTCAGGCATTGTCATTCTTATTCTCCTAGTACGAGTAGTAGTACTACTCCGTTTTCCCTTGTTCATTCTGATTTGTGGGGAACTTCCCCAATTAACTCCCTATTTGGATTCCTTTATTTTGTAACCTTTGTTGATGATTACTCGAGGGCTATTAGGATTTAATTATTGAAATCCAAGAGTGAGATTTTGTCGATCTTTCAGTTATTTCACAAATTGGTCGAAACTTAATTTGACATTAAGTTCAAAGCTCTTTATTTGGATAATAGTGGAGAATATATGTCTACTGCTTTTTCCTCTTTCCTCTCTTAACATGGCATCTTTCATCAAACCACTTGTCCTAATACTCCTAAGGTAAATTAAGTTGCTGAGAGAAAGAATCAGCATCTTCTTGAGATTACTCGTGTCATACTCTTTCACATGCATGATTCCCAAGTTTTCTAGGATAATGCTCTTCAAACTGCAACTTACTTGATGAACCGTATGCCCTCATGCATTCTGGAATTTAAACGTTCCCTTGAGCTTCTCTCGCATTCCTCTCTTGGATCTTCTATTCTTCATTAAGTGTTTGGTTGCATTTACTATGTTCATGCTCTTAAGTGTGACCATTCCAATTAGGACCTCAAAGCTTTTAGATGTATATTCCTTCGGTATGCCCTAAATCAAAAGGGCTACAAGCCATTTTTCAACTCGAAGGTGTATTGTTTCTATGGATGTTGCCTTTCATGAAGCTGTCTCTTTTTTATCCCTAGCCAGCCTCATCTTCAAGGGGAGCATAGACATGAAGGAAAAGATAAGTCGTCTATTTCTCTCCCTGTTCTTCCATATGTTTGTTATGTTGATGGACATAGTAGCCAAGGGGACATAGAACAAGTTGTTTAATGAGGACACCGTGCCACGTGGCATTCATAAAGTCTATTAGAAGAGGAGGAGAGTCCCTTTAACCATTTGGATAAGAGCCATTTTGGGCAAATTTATTTACTTTCCATTTAGGACATGTGGAGATATGCTTGTATGAGTTTAGAGGTTATTTTGTGACTCTAACACTCTTTTATTTTTAATTATATGTTTAGTTTTACTTATATTTTGTAATAAGGCTTTTAATAACCCACATTAGTCCACCATAGCTCACCCTAACCCACCATACTTGACTTTTCTCTACCATAGCCCACTACACTTACTTTTCTCCACCATAACCCACCTTAGCCCTCCATAGACCACCATACTTTTGACTTTCTACACCATAGCCCATCATAGCCCCCCATAGCCTTTTGGCTTTCCTTCATCATAGCCCACCATAGTCTTTTGACTTTCAAGTGAAGAGTTGCTTTCTACCTTCGGTAAAACGAGCTTTTGTGTTGCGAATCACATATGAGAGGAATCCAATGCATGGGTGTCATCTAACCATCAAATATTAGCGAGTTTATCCATAAAATTATCTTTTAGGTCTCGTCTGGTTGCCTTGAATTGAATAGAAAAGAATAGAAAAGAAAATTACACAAGAAAAGAAAAGGAATGAAAATATATGTTTTTTTCATTCCATTATCTAGTGTTGTTTTGTTGCCATGATAATGAAAGTCAATGTCCCTCTTTGGATTTTTAAGCAAGGTTTGTTGAAAATGAAATGGCTCTTTACAAGAAAATAGAGAGCTCTGTGAGAAAATCATGAAAATCAAGGTTTTCTCATTCTCGCCAATTAGATGCCTAGAAAAGGAAAATCTCGATAAATTTTTTGCAATAATCATGGGAAAACCCCTCCTTAATGGCAACCAGACAGGGCCCAAGTGTCTTCAAAAAGATTTGCACCAGAGATCAAGATGATGAATCGATAACTAACCCTTAAACCAGCAAGTGGAGTTGCTGGTTATTGCTTCTGGCTTTGAATATGTGCTCTATATAGTTGGCTTAGTTGGTGAAGATCATGGTGGTTATGGAATTATAAAAAGATCCAAGCGAGGTCTCAATCATGGTGTTGCTAGAGTGTTTGAAGGTTCATCTCTATGGTTCAAAACGTAAATGACCATACACCCTCATACTTTCACAAGCACGCTTTCCTGTTTGTTGAAAAGGATGCTGGAGGATGTTACATATTCGTTAGGTGGCTTTTTTTTTTAGTGTTAATTTATTTTCATGAATAAAAATTAAAACTTACTCACCATACAACAAAAGAAAAGAAAAGAAAAAGGGTTGAGAGAGAGAGAGAGAGGACCCAATTGAGTAGAACGAAAGCAGAAGGGAAAGCTTTTAGGGATGACTATTACTTGTATAAGTTGAATTCAAATATATATCAATATATATATATCGCATGGGCCAGGTCGATATATGCTCAACCTATCAT
>JAOXJP010140778.1:0-13356 GCA_025762735.1 Platanus orientalis | reverse complement strand
GGGTCAGTTAATAGGGGCCTCAGTATTCTCCCCATCAGTTACCCCCTTATTCCTGAGTTCAAGGTAACGTGGCTCAAGAATACAAACTATTTGTGGCGGTTATTGTTTATTTCTGTGCAAGCGGTGTGTCGTTTCAGTTACCAAAGTGACATCGATCAGGGATAGGTGTTAATGATGGTCTCGCATTTAATGGATTTCGGTAACCGAGGGGGCATGTTAGTACCGATTATGAGTCATGTCAAGGGTCATGTCTTTTCGGATCCTGTGTCATCAAACGGTCATATTTAAACCTCTTAACAATTTCAAGATTCGTGCGTCGCCTCGTTTCTCGAGTTGATTTCGTTAACCCGTGGATGCGTGACATACGTAAGGTCAAGAATCCCCAGGGTAGCCTATAGGTATCCCTCTCGAAATATGGCTTAACTTTCATTTATCTCCGCTTCCTTTCCATCTCTCGTAGTTCTAATCTTCGTTTTAAGCAACTTTTGGCGAGTCTTTTGCTTCCCAACACTCAGTCATTGTTTGTTCCGGCTCTTACTGCACTACCATACTTCTAGGTTGTTTCTCTTCTTCATCGCCAGTGTCTTTCCTGTTTCCGGGCACCTGGTTCCCATTATCTTTGGTGCCATTCCCAGCTTCCCCCTTTCCCAGGTATTCTGTTTTTACTTTGTAGTTTAATCTTTACTGTATTGTAGCTTTGTTTAGTAGTTTTCTACCTATTTTCAATCTTCTATTATCGCCTTTAACTTCTATCTCTTCCTTTCTTTTCGGCACATTGGTGTTGTTTTCTTTCCTATTTTTTTCCTTTTCGATAAGTCTTCATTTTTTCAATTCCACTCAATGGTGTCCGGGGATACCATTAACCAGATGGTCGACAGAACCGACTTGCTAGAGGCCCGCCAGAACCCCATGGAACAAGCCACCGAGCCGGCTCCATCTAACGCCCAAGAGGCGGCAGAGGTGATTGCTCTTGAGCAAGATTTCACCGCCGCCCTCTATGGTTCTGAGTTAGGGGTACGAACCCTGATTCGGTATTATTCCACTTACCTTATCCCTGAGGAGATTGTCCTTTTTACCCCCGGGGACATCCGAGCCTTCGAAGCCCCTATCAGCAGTATAGTACTGTACGAGTAGGCCCTTATAGCAGGCCTTAAGTTTCTAGCTCCCTTTTTTTTTAGGGAACTGTTATTCTGCCTTGGACTAGCACTGGAGCAGCTAATGCCCGATGCTTGACGGATAGCCATAGAATGTATGATCCTATGAGAGCTGACCTTTAAGGGGGAGTACCACCTCACCCTTACTGAATTCTTTCACTGCTACTGCCTAAGGGAGCAGGAGTTAGGGTGGTTTTTCTTTGCTAGTCGGGACCCAACTACAACCCTAGTAACCGTGCTCCCAAGCTCCAATAGCGGGTGGAGGAGCTGATACCTTTTTGTTTCTGGTGAAGGCTGGGAGTACTCCCCAAGGGAGGTCCCCGAAGTAAAGTTTAATCATGGCTGGGCGTTGGCCGTCAACCCAATAAGTCACGATATGTCTTTTTTTTTAAGTATCTTTTTTCTTTATTGTCTTACGTGTTTCCCTCCCCTTTTTCTTTCCCTTTTTTTTTTTAGCTTCCAAAGTAGACGAGTTGTCCCCCGAAGAGGAGACTCGTATCTGGGACGTCATAAACTACCCATCCCACGCTTTCCTGGACTTAGTTACACCCAAGCGACTTCATCATTGCAGGTTTAGTCCAGATCCAAGTAACTTATCCTTCTTTTGTATCTGTCAAGCCTTGTTCTCTTTTTCCTTTTTCCTTTTTTTCTTTTTGATTAATCTCTGACATCGGGTTTATTTTGTGTAGCGATGAAGACAAATAAGAAATTTCTAGCTCAAGCCTAGGAGGCCATGGAAGCTAAAGCCCGGGAGGCTAAGGCAACTGGTCAGGCGGTGGTAGCCACATCCTCGAAGAAGAGGAAATGGTACCTTATCCCCGGGGAACCTTCTAAGGCTTGGGTCCCCCAGGTCGCCCACGAGACGGCACCAACTCAGACCTCCCAGCCACCACCTCCTCTTGCTCCCGCTGTCGACATCCTGGTTGTAGACTTAGAGGAAATAGTCGGGTCTTCTTTACCCCCACCACCGGGGTCCAAGCGGTGGGTCCCCATGAGGTCGCTCCTGCCACTGCTACTGCCACCGAAGCCCCTACCCCGCTGACCGTGACTGCGGCAACTTCTACCCGGGTGGCGCCCGCAACGAGTCCCCGAAAGGGGTGAGTCCTCAATGGGGCCCGCGTCTTAGTTGTCAAAGCCGAGCCCCGAGGGGATTACCTCTTAGGTGGCATTCTTGCGGAGGACCTCGAGTTTCTGAGAAAGACTGTTACCCCTTCTACCTTGCATCGAGACATGATGCAGTATGCGGCTAAAGTAAAAAGCCTTTTTTCATTTCTGTTTGATTGTTTTTTTTCTATACTGACCCGACTTTCTTTCTAGACCGTGGCTCTGATGAAGGCCTCTATTTAGAGGTATAAGTTCAGCGAGCAGGTCCGAGTTGACGTCCTGAATCACCTCGCCCAGACCAAGTCGAGGATAAACTCAAATGAGCCGAAGACTCTCATGCTAGCATAGCTGCCCAGGTCACAGAGCAGGACGCTCACTTTGAAGACCTGACGGCGAGCTTGCAGGCGGCGGAGAGGGAGGTTGCCCAGGCGAGAGACGAACTCGGGGTAGAGAGTAACCGCCGCATCGTGGTAGAGGACTCGTTCACCGCCACCCTCAAGGCAATAGTGAACAAGAAAGTGGTAGAGGCTGTGGAGTTGGCCCGCATGCAGACCAAGGCGGAGAAAGAGAGGATCCTTGAAGGGGCCCTCAACGCGGCCATAGCCAAATACTTGGCCTCAGACGCCTTTGAAATCGTCAAGTGTGGGTGCTTCCTACAAGGATTCGAGAACTTCCAAGAACTGGCGACTAAGGCATTCCTGGACTATGATTTCTCTTCTATTAAACCCGATGAGGGTGAAGCCAAAGACGAGGCTGAGGAGGGGCAAGAAGGAGCTGACAAGGGAAACGAAGGAGAAGGAACAGCCGAAGAGGCGGTCAAGGAATTGAGGCTAACACCCCGGAAGAAACTGCCCAAGGAGAAGTCATCTCGAGAGAGGTCGCCTTGGGGGATGGCAACCCCTAGGCATAGTTGTAGTTTTCTCTTCTTTTTTCAAACTTTTCTAAGCCCTTATTATCTAAATAAAATTTTCTTTTGTCCCCATCTATGTGTATTGCATCCTATTTGCAATTTTTCTCTTTAAATTTTTCAAAGTGTGAATGTGTCGTGGTAATTTCTTCTCGCGTTCCCCATTCGTATATGGGTAGGCTGAGATAGGGGACCCTAAAAGTGTAGGAATAATTACCAAAATTTTCTAAGTATGAATGTGTCTCGGGGTAATTAACTTTTAATCAAGTGGGGATGTATAATGTAAAATTTTTCTAAGTATGGGTATGCCTCGGGGTTAACATTTTAACGACAAATAGAGGTAAGTAACGGCAACTAAATTTTTCTAAGTGTGAGTGCGTCTCGAGGCTAATACAACCTCAGCTAACGAGTTTATTGCCAATTAAACACCTCTTCAGAAAAAGATGGAGAAGACCCGATGGGTTTCTCGTGTTTTTAGGAGAATAAAGGTTCCAAGTGGCATTCTTTTGGGCTTGAGTCCTTCCCCCATGCAGAGGCCTTTCTTTGATAATGTCGTCGGGTACTCTTAAATATTTGCTCAGACTTAATTTATGTGTGAGAGGGTGTAGCTGCACTTACTCAGTAGAGGAGGGTCAACTCTAGCTGTGATGCACGCATTCTAATATGCTTCGAACCTCTTTACTTTTATTGATTTGTGAGACTTCTTTTTGCCTTGCACTTTTTCAGTTGGAGGATGGGTCGATTTTGTGACTCGGGGTCAATCTTGTGACCTAAGAGTTATTTTTATAACCCGAGAGCTAGTATTGTAGCCCGAGCATGAGGCGCAAGGACCTAGAAAGACGGACTAATCTTCTGGCCTGGGGTCAATTTTGTGACCTAAGGGTTAATCTTGTAACCTGAGGACTACTCTTGTAGCTTGAGCATAGAATGCGAGGGCCTGCAAGGACGGGTTAGTCTTGTGACCTAGAATTAATCTTGTGACTTAAGAGTTAGTATTGTAACCCGAGCGCGATGACCTAAAATTTTTCTTGATCCTACAGAAGAAGAATAATTCACTGGTCAGAGTCATTACATCAATTTCATTGATAATATTTTCTCAATTATCTACATTTCATAGTCGTGGCAAGGCTCCTGCATTGTCTCGAAGTGATATGTCCCAGGTCTCTTGCAGCATGTTACCCGATAAGGTCCTTCTCAGTTCGGTCTTAGTTTTCCCTCTGTCGGGTCTTATGTCGCCAGACTCACCTTTTTGAGCACTAAACCCCTAACTACGAACCTCCTTGCCTTAACCCATGAATTGTAATACTTGGTCATTCTTTATTTGTAAGCTATCGTCCGAAGTGTGGCATCGTTCATTTTTTCTTTTAATAAGTCGAAATTATTCCTGAAGCTTTTCTCGTTCTTCCCTGAGTTGAAGTTCGTTGTTCTATGTGTGGTCATCTCAATCTCGACAGGTATCACCGCCTCGGTTCTAAACCCCAATAAGAACGGCATCTCCCCTGTGAGAGTCTTTACCGTGGTGCGGTATGCCCAAAGGATGTTTGGCAGTTCCTTCGACCAAAGGCCTTTGAAGTCCTCTAGCCTTTTCTTGATTATGCCCAGAAGCATCCTATTGATAACCTCCACTAAGCCGTTGGCCTAGGGGTGAACCGGGGAAGAGACGTTCTTGATTCCGAGTTCTGCACAGAATTCCCAATAGCGGGCATTGTCGAACTATTTGCCATTGTCGGTAATGATAACTTGGGGAATCTCGAACCAACAAATGATTGACTTTCAGATAAGGTTATGGATGTTCTTCTCAGTGATTTTCGCCAAGGGTTCAACCTCCACCCACTTGGTGACGTAATCGATGGCCACTATCAAGAACCTCATCTATCTTTTTCCTCGGGGAAGTGGTCCGATTATGTCAATTCCCCACTGGGCAAATGACCAGGACCCGACTATTGGGACTAACTCTTCTACAAGCTTCTTAGGGATGTTGGTGAATCTCTGACACTTGTCACACTTTTGAGCAAGTTGACCTGCATCCTTTCGCATAGAGGGTCAATAATATCATGCCCTAATGGCTTTATGGGCTATCGACCTGCCCCCCGAGTGGTTCTCACATATTCCCTCGTGTATTTCTCAAAGCATATAGTTGGTTTCCTCCTCGAATAGACGTCTAAGCAGGAGGGTGAAGCTCAACTTATAGAGGGTGTTGCCAAGAAAGAGATATCGACTTGCCGTATCTTCACTTTTCTCGCCTCTTTCTTATCCTCGGGGAACTCTTCATTCTTTAGATACTTTATGATTTGGCTAGCCCACTCGGGCTTGGGGCTAGCCTTATTGACTTCCCTTTCTTCTTTTGCCTCAGTGCTTAGCTTGGGTAGATACTCAACAATGATCCTGGGGGTCATGGATTTCTTCATTCTGTCCTCGTGAAACCCTCTATATGTTGAAATGTCTGAATCAGGACTTTTCTTTCACTACCATGGTGGGATACTTTCTCATCCACCCATCCTTTGTCTCGTACTCCCCTTGTACTTGTCATACCACAAGCTGGGAGTCACTATTGACCTTGACCCTCTTAGCCCCGAGTGTGCGGGCAAGGCGTAGTCCTGTGAGCATTATTTCATACTCAGCTTCATTGTTGGTTGCCTTAAACCCGAATCTAATGGCATACTCAAGCTTGTTTTTCTCTGGTGTGACCAAAACAACTCCCCCAGCCACGCTATTAGTGGAGGATCCATCAACGTGTATAACACACTCTGCCTGACCTGCTTTTTCTATCTCTGGTTGCTCGTCTTACATTTCAGACTCCTCCCCCAGCGCATGAGTGTACTCGACAACAAAGTCCGCTATCACTTAGCCTTTGATAGCTCCCCGGGGGTGATAATCAATGTTGAACTCATTCAACTCGACCGACCACTTGACTAGTCTCCCAAAGATCTCGAGTTTGTACAGTATGGTTCTGAGGAGCTGATTCGTGAATACCCGAATGGTGTAGGCCTAAAAATAGGGCCTTAGTCGTCGGGCCATGACAACTAATGCAAATGCCATCTTCTCAGCCCTCAGGTATCTTTCCTCTACTCAGAAGGCTCTGCTTGTATAATACACTGGCGTTTGTATCCCGCCCTCTTCCCTTATTAAAACTGAACTTATTGTCGTTTCTAATACCGACAAGTACACGTACAGCACATTGCCCTGTTTCAGCTGATTGATCAACAGCAGGCAACCGAGGTGGTCCTTAAGCTCTCGAAAGGCCTTGTCGCATTCTTCGTCTCAATAGAAAGCCTTTCTCAACAGGCGAAAAAAGGAAACCAATTGTCTATGGCCCGGGATATGAATCTGCTTAAAGCCACTACCCTCCCAACTAGTCACTACACATCTTTTGTGTTCCTTGGCAGTTGCATATCAATTATGGCCTTCACTTTCTCGGGATTCACCTCTATTCCCCGTTGAGAAACCATGAACCTAAATAACTTCCCTGCCAATACTCCGAAAGCACATTTGTTGAGATTGAGCTTCATCTTATGTTTCTTCAGGGTCTAGAATGTCTCACCCAGATCTAACAAATGTTACTTGACTAGGAGATTTTTCACCAATATGTCGTCCACATACACTTCGATGTTCCTCCCAATTTGGTTTTTGAAAATCTAGTTGACTAGCCTTTGGTAGATTGCTCCCACGTTCTTTAGTCCGGAGGGCGTGACCCTATAACAATAAAGCCTTCGGTCGGTGATCAAAGTTGTTTTCTCTTAGTCTAACTCATGCATCTTCATCTGATTGTACCCTAAGAAGGCCTCCATAAACCTAAAGGTCTAGTGGCCAACCGTCGAGTCCACCAGAGTGTCAATCCTTGGGAGCGGGAAGTTATCTTTGGCGCACGTTTTATTGAGATCAATGAAATCGACGCACATATGCCACTTCCTGTTTGGCTTTCGTACCATAACTACATTTACCAGTCAGTCGGGGTCAGGGTAGTGGACCTTTCTTATAAAGCGAGCTTTCAACAATTTCTCCACTTCCTTTGCGATTGTCTGATTTCTTTCCAGAGCAAAGTTTCTCTTCTTCTGTTTGACCTGTCTCGATGCCAGGTTCACATTTAGCCGATGTACAGCTAGTCGAGAGTCTATTCTTGGCACGTCTTCATGTGTCCATGCAAACACGTCTCGGTTTTCGGTGAGGAAGCTTTGCAATCGTCTCTTAAAATCTTCTGGCAAGTCTGACCCCACCCGGGTCACTCGATCAGGAGTGTTTAAGTCAAGAATAATATTCTCAAGTTCTCCCAGTCCTGCCACTACTCAGGTCCTTTCATCTCTAACCTCTAGACCGTCGATCACCATAGTCTCTTTAGGGCACGACTCCCCTTTAAGTGAGGCCATATAATATTCTTTGGCCGCCACTTGATCCCCCCTGACTTCCCCGACTCCACCCTCAGTTAGGAAGCGCATCAGAAAATGGTAGGTCGAGGTGACTGCCCTCAGTCAATTCAGTGACTGCCTTTTAAGGATTACGTTGTATGCAAACGGGCAATCGACCACCAAAAAGTCAATTACCCTGTTAACTTGTCGGTCTCTCGCCCCGGCAATGACTGGTAAGTTGATGGTTCCCAATGATAACAACCTGTCGCCCGTGAATCCAACCAAAAGCATTTCAATGGGCTTAAGCTTGTCTCGTCTAATACCCATTTGGTCAAAGACCGGAAGGTAGAGGAGATCTGCCGAGCTCCCATTATCAATGAGGATACAGTGTGTGATGTAGTTTGAAATGACTAACATCACCACCAATGTGTCATCATGCAACTGACTCACTCCTCGAGGGTCCTCTACAAAGAAGGTGATGGGGGGTGCTCTGCCTTGTGATGCTTAGTCGGCCTTTCTGTCATCATCTATTAGTTTCTTTCTGTGCAAATCTGCCTCACGTGTGTTCTTGCTGAGCTAAATTTTCCTCCCCCGGTAAACCTACCAACTATTACCCTGATTTTCCCTATCGGTCCCTCCGGCCTTCTTTCTTCCTGAACAAGAGGGTCCCAGTAGGTGTCTTCACACCTTATTAGGTGCTGCCCAACAACAAATCTCTGCAGTCGCCCTTACTAAATAAGGGCTTCTATTTGTTCCTTCAGGTCGAAGCAGTCGTTCATGTCATGGCCATGATCCTCGTGGAAGCGATAGTACTTGTCGCAGTTTCTTTTTTCTGGTGAAGCCCTAATTCTCTTGGACCACTTGATGTTTGGATCGTTTTTGATATGCAGGAACACCTGCTCCATGGGTGCGTTGAGGGGGATATAGTTTTGGAACTTCCTTGGGGGGATGTTGACCCAAGGCCTGACGTCGCGGTTGTCGTTGTCTTCTCTCGCCCGATTACCCCTTTCTTCCTGCGTGGCTTGCTGCTGCTTTCTTTTCCTCTTGTCCGACTGTGAACTAGGCTCGGCGTCTCGCTCTCGTCTGGCGCTGAGGGTGTCCTCAGAGTTCATGTACTACTGTGCCTTCACCATGAGGTCAGTCATAAGGGACGGGGGATTTTTGAGAGAGAGAAGAGGACTTGGAGGCCAGCAACCCACCATGAGAGTGGCCACAATCACCTTCTGTTCAGCATCATCCACCTGCAACATCTCTTTATTAAACCGCAACATGTAGTCTCGTAGGGACTCTCCTTTGTTTTGCTTGATATTCAGCAAATAGGTGGCAGGTTTCTGGTGTCTCTGACCACCTATGAAGTAGCTGACAAACTGTTGGCTTAGCTCTGTAAAGTTCGGGATGCTACCGAGCTTCAGTCGACTAAACCACATTCAGACGGACCCCTTGATCGTTATAGGAAAGGCCCGGCACATGATTTCGTCAGGGGTCGTCTAGAGATTCATATGCATCTTATACCCCTCCAAATGATCGAGGGGATCCTTGCCGCCATCGAGCATCTCTATCTTAGGTGGCTTAAACTTGTCGAGAAGCGGTCGAGTCATTACCTCCGAAGTGAACAAATGGTCTATCCTCTGGATCAGTTCATCGACGGTGGCCGAGGCTTTTCCTTTGAGGGCTTCATTCATGATTGTCATCTCCCTTCTTACATCATCCATCATTTCCTCCCAAAGGTCCAGGGTGTGAACCATTTCCCTAAGTTGGCTCACCTCCCGAAAGCTAGAAGTCGTGGCGCTTCCTGCTTCATCTTCGCGTCCCTGTTCATGGCTTCCGATCAGAGGGGCGTGGGGTCTCGGCCATCCTGCGTCGTGGTTGCCGAATGCACCTCTCCGGCCCCTCAGCTCTTGTATAATCTCTCAATTTTGTTTCATCAGCAACTACACACTTGTCGTCAGTCATTGGATCCTCTACTTAAGGACAACCACCCTTGGGGTTTCGGGGCGTGCTCCATCGAAGATGAAGGCTTCTTGCCCGTCAACTCCAACATCCTAGTCGTGTTGAGCCACCATTGACCTGGTTGCAGCCATGCAGACCTTAGGTTATCAGGGAAACTATAGTTCCCACAAACGATGCCAACTGATGGTGTATCGGTTTGCAGGTACCTATACACCCGTCAGATGGTCCCACGACTGGTCCAAGTCCTTGGCGAAGCGAGCATTGCACACACGAAAAAAGAGAGGGTCAAGAAGCTAGGTGCCAGCAGGGGGCCGGCCTCTATCTCTCCGACGGTCAAGTCAGATGATAGGGGGAATATAGAAGAGGATTTCTCAAATTAGGGTCTCTATTGTCTCCTACCTAAAGAGTTAGTCATTATCCATACTTATAGGCTTGAATAGTAGCGTATCAAATGAGATCTTGCTTATCGCTTTCCCCCACGTTCTAAGCCGCGTCTCCCCCTACTCTCTTTGTCATTTTCTCAATATGTCAGGCCAGTTGTAAAGAATATTATCTCTTGATAACGGTTTCTGGTTGTGTTTATCTTTAAGCGGAGTAGTCAGGATACTTATATTTTTGCATGTCGGGGATTCTCGGTTACAGGGAGCCTCAAGGTCTCGACTAGCCTCTGATCTGAGCAGCAGTCGAGACTATTTCCGGAATACTCGAGGAGTTGGGTACCAAGGGGTATTCCCGGCTTTTTGCCAATGGTCTCGGCATTGTTGGATCGGGAGGTCCCCGAAGGTTCCCTGGGTTGATCTTCTCGGGAGTTCTTTGGGTCGGTTTCCCTAGAGTCAGGACTTTGCTAGTTCATCAGGGTCAGTTAATAGGAGCCTCAGTATTCTTCCCATCAGCACTCATGTCCACTTAGAATTCCAATCAGAAAATCAGGTTATGGCCAACTAAATTTTGCCAAGTTCATGCACTTAAAAAGGATCAATTAGAGTATAACTATGTACATTGTTCTGCCCTATTTCAGATAAAAGAATTCATCACCAAGATTCAAATAAAGAGACTTTAATAGCTAAAGTGTATAGGCCAGAGTCTGTTAGAAGTAATATATTATAATAAAGCAGCAGCAATTAATAGTAATAAATGGGATCAAACAGCATGGGTTACTTTAAGAAACAAGTGGCAACATGTTGGGATACAAATATGATCCAGCATAGTTGGAGCTTAACAAAATAGAAAAATGTTTGGGTTATGAACAAGTAATAAAGAGGTATTCAAAACAGTAGTCCAAAACTGAAATAGTGAGTATATGAGACTGATAATAGTAAGGCAAAGTGATGGTATGAAAGTACAAAGAACCTAAGAAAGGCCACTCAGGTATTTCACCAAACAGGTAATGGGTAGGGCTTAAAGAAGACTGGTTGTCTGTTCAAGAGTGGTCATAGGTTTTATAAAAACTAGTTATGGGTTTTGAAAATAGAAAAGAATCAATGAGTGTTCAAGAGAGGGATTGCATTATAGCTGAAAGGTCAATAGTGCCATGTTTAGCTGCTGCCTGCAGTATGCATTGGGTTTGAGTTCTGGAAAACAGAACAGCAGTAGTTTTATGTCCAAGAGTGTCGCAGGTTTAGGGAGTCCTTGGTTTCCAAGAGTGAATTCAGCAAAGGGAAGTAAGGAGTGGGCTGGTAACAGGTCATATGGATCAACAAACCATCTCCAACCCCTTTGAGAAGAATTGGAGAAGATGAAGGTAGAAGAACTAACCTGATGAGGAGTCTCACCTAGATGGTGTAGACCAGTCGCAGGTCTCTTTTTTAACCGAGAGCTTGAAAGCAATCCCAATTTCATTCAATCGATTAGTGAAGTATACAATAGGGCCCCAACCCCTCATGTCAACATGCCAAAACAAATTAGAAAGGGGCAATCAACATGGGAAATTTTCCCCTTTTCTAAAACCTATTTAAAACCCCCTTACATCAATACCCAATATCCAAAACTGAAATCCCCTATATGTCCTGTTACATGCTCGTTCCAATAAGACCCAAAATCAAAAATAAAAATACCTCCTATGTCCTACACTCATATAACATAAAATAACCTCAAAAAAATATACAAGAAAACACAACAAAAATGGCTCCTATCACATGTCACAACCCCATCCAAAGAATACTCCATGTGGGCCCATGTGACTGATGTAAGTGGGCCCCATGCAACTGCTCTACTTGAACAAAATCCCAAGGCTTCTCCTACGCTGGTACAGCTTAAAAGGTGTATCACAATCTCTGAGGTTTGCATCAACTCCCTGCACCTGAGAAGAATTCACCTATGGTGAAATAAAGCTGCGATACCTCTCCAACAAATCTGGGTCCAACCTCTAAAGATCCCCCTATGCTAGCCAAGTACTCTGCGTCTTGGGCCAATCTTTCCACTTGACAATGTACTTCTGATAGCCCCCTTGTCTAGTAGAAGCTGTGTGCTTGTCTAGTATATCGTCGATCACCTCCCATCTATGGGAAAAGGGTGGTATTGGTGGGGGCTAAGGAAATGGAGAGGATGGAGTTCGCTGGTCTAAGAATGAATCAACAAGGGTAGTAGATGGGATATAATAAGGCATAAGGTCCCCTATATTGAATGTGGAGCTGATTCCTAAATTTAAGGGTAAGTCAAGAACATATGCATTTAATTCAACTAGTTTTAACACTTGATACAGTCTAGAACTACGGGCATGTAGTTTCTTTGCAATTCCATGCTAGAACCGCTCAGATCTGAGTTGAACCACAGAATCCTCCTCCTAAAACTCGCATTGAACACGACGAGAATCAGCTAACAATTTATACCAACCATTGCTCATCGTAATATTACTTTTGATCACAACATGCAAAGAGTGTATATGCCGTGCAAATGCATATGCAAACTCAGAAGGCCTATATGTAGTTGACATGGGTATGAGGTCTATAGGTGCCCTATGCTTGTAACCAATAACTATCTCACATGAGCCCATGTTTGTGGTCCTATTGACTACATTGTTATAGGCAAACTTAGCTACGGATAGTATATTGTCCCACGACCCAAGGTAATCACCCACCAAGCAATGCAGAAGACTACCCAAACTCTTATTTACCACTTTAGTTGACCATCAGTCTAAGGGTGATAGGCTGATGAAAACTAGAGTTGAGTACCCAACATCCGCCATGTCTTCCAAAAATAACTGAAAAACTAGACATCTCTATTAGACACTATAGATTTAGGAATCCTATAAATTTAGGAACCCCGTGAAGTCGAACAACATCATCAAAGAATAATTTAGCAATCATAGAGTCATTTAAGTTTTTCGAGGAAGGTATGAAATGGGCTATTTTAGAGAAACGGTTCACTACAAAAAAAAATGAAATCGTGCTACCTAGGGGTCCTAAGGAGGCCTAACACGAAATCCATATCACATCCTGCCAAGGAATGTGAGGAACAGGCAAAGGAGTGTATAATACTACAGTTTGCTTCATTTGTTTTGCAAGTTGAAAAGTACGACATTGTTTCACTATCCTGACCACATCTCTCTTGAGACTTAATCAGTATAATATATTCTTTACAAGAGCAATGGTCTTGTTTAGGGATGCAAATATCCAATTATTATCCGTATTCAATTCATATTTGTGTCTGTTTAAAGAAAATATAAACCTGTATGCATCTGATTCATTTAAATATTCGTTCTTTAAAGTTTGTGGGTGTCGTACCACAAACCTGGGTTCAAAACCTGTCTTCACCTACTAATAAATTAACCACTAACGTTTACCTACCAAAAAAATATTCGTTCTTTAAAACATATCCGATTATAAATGAACCGAATACGGATATATATATATATACATCTATTTCAACTAAATATCCGCATTCGTTATATATATATATA